>WEKY01056892.1:0-15777 GCA_013390045.1 Picathartes gymnocephalus | reverse complement strand
CACCGAGTGCCACCAGCGCCCTCAGCCAGTTGTGACCATCACTGCACGGAAAGAGAGAGTGCCTGCAGGCCAGAAAGCTGGGACAAGGTTTCCTGTTTCTGTTTTGTTGTTAATGCCATAAGAGTTGTTGCTTGTGCACTTTATTATAAATACTAGTAAAGAACTGTTATTCCTATTCCTATATCCTCGCCTGAGAGCCCTTTAATTTCAAAATTACAATAGTTTAGAGGGAAGGTGTGCACATTCTCCATTCCAAGGGAGGCTCCTGCCTTCCTTAGCACACACCTGTCCTTCAAACCAGGACACCATGACACCAAGTGCAACATCCAGTCTTTCCTTTAACACTTCCAATGGATGGTGACTCCACAATCTCCTGGGTAGCCCATTCCAATGCCTAATCATAGTTTCTGCAAAGGAATTCATCCTAATGGCAAACCTAAACCTCTCCTGGAGTAGCATAAGACTACATCCTCTCATCCTGTCACTTGTTACCCGAAGAGGCCAATCCCCACCAGGCTACGCCCTCCCTTCAGGCAGCTGTAAAGAGTGATAAGGTCTCCCCTGAGCCCCTTTCCCCCAGGCCAAACACTACCAGCTCCCTCAGCCACTCCTCAGACTTGTGCTCCAGACCCTTCACCGGCTTTGTTGCCCTTCTCTGAATCCACTCCAGCACCTCAATGTCCTTCCTGAACTGAGGGGCCCAGAACTGGACACAGTACTCAAAACGTGGCATCACCAGTGCCTAGAAGCGATCTGCAGCCTCAGGTCCTTTCCTAAAAGGGCACAGAAGGTGCCACATGATAAACCAAATCCCTCCTTGATGGACAGATCATTGTGCATAGCCATTCCTTTCCCAGTCCTCCCACAAAACTAGGCATACTCATCCACACTCTGACTCTGTGCCCCAGTCCACAATTCTCATCCACTCCGGATCATTGGTTCTGGATCTCCAATTTAATACTTCACCTCTCCCAGAACTTCCCCTACAAATTTCAGATTCCATCCAAACTCATTGCTCCCACTCACTGAACTGATAGTCCCTCCTACCCAGATACTGCTATTTCATTTGTCTCCCTCTACAATTTCTGCAGCCAAAGCCCCTCAAGAAACTCCTGTAAAAAGGAAATTCCTGCCTCCTGCATTTAACCACGTTTTTAAAACAAAAATAAATTTTAAAACCCTACTTCTGAATTAAGCTCATCTTGTTATGACCTCTATCAAGAAGAGTCTGAAGAGCAGAAATGGAAGGGGCGGGGGGCAAAGTAAAACTATCTAATAGTTGGAAGACTGTGGGATACACATTAACCACCTAAATGACAGGGACTTCCAAAAGAACACCCATTACTGACATTTTAAGCTGGGTCCAATAATTAACCTTGATACTTCACAAAGAAAAGTAAAAATACAATGAAAGTTTCAGCTTAGATCCCATCCTGTGAACATGTGGAGATAATAATTCACTGTAAAAAAATGGCCACACTTAGGAAGTCAACAGGACAATCTGTCCCTTTCTTGGATCAGTTACCTGGGGGGGGGGGGAAGAAACAACAACTAGACTAAAACATTCTCGGAAAACACTGTCTGTGAATCACAAGAAAAAAAAGTTATTGCCTTCAAATGAAGGACTTTACCAGTAATAGTTTTCATTACTACATATAACATCAGCCAACAAGTAACCCAAAACGTTAAGATACGTCAGTGTATGCAAGCTCTGCTTCATATATATGTCAAAGGTGGATAAGAAAGGTATGCTGTCTGTCTGCTCCTAAACTCCTTCCCCTCCAAAACAAAAGCCACGCACAACCACAGAATAGCTGAAGTTCAAAATCATCTGGTCCAATTCCCTGCTCAAAGCACAATGAGACAGAGCAGATTGCCCAGGAGTCTGACCAGCTGGGTTTCGAACACTTGCAAGGATGGAGGCTCCACAACTCCTCTGGGCTACCCCGTGCCAGTGTTCAGCAACCTTCACACTAGAAGTGTTCTCTAAGTGCTCCCAGCAGCTAGTTGAAATTCACTTATAATCCCCACTTGATTTAGTTGCTCCAAATGAAGACGTTATTCCAAGCAATGGAAAAAATAAGCTTTTCAATTCTTCAGCCACCAGCATTCAGAGCTCAATCATTTTTAACAGATGTTAGTTCATGTTAATATATTGAAATCAGCCTGCTGAGTGAGGACTGCCACATTCCAGGATTAAACACATCACCCCTAGAGAAGTCAAGGAGATGGATGCTTGTCAGTTAGCTTTCAGAAGGCAAAGTGGGAACATACTTCTTTTAATATTTGATTTTTTTTCAACACTTGCTAGCCCAGAACATGTGAAAGACAGATTGTCAATCTCCTGGCTGTGAAAACAGTGACATAGTAAAGCAGTATTGGACATACTGTTGTGATTAACATGATGCAGTAAGTTTTAGAAAGAAAGTAATACTTCAAGTGTTTTCTATGTTGTCATCTTTTAAATTAGGTTAACAAAACAAAAACAAGGAAAAAAACCCACAACTTTCAATTTAAGAGCAGAATCTGCTACTGTAAGACAATAATTTAAAAACGATAGGTGTTGCCCAACATGAGGCCAACCTATACATTAATTTATGAATTATGTATAGAAATTATGTAAAGAAATTATGCAGTCTTTCCTTCTAAGGTTCCCTTCAACTACAGAAGACAGTGATTCCACCCACCTATTTGTAACTGGATTAACTAGAAACATTAAAATCATGCTTTACCCCTCCTCTTTTTTTTTAAAGATTCAGAAGTGGTAGGCTGTTACTGACTGGGTCTTGATTCTGATTTCCTTTCTCACAGTACCTCTAGCATGATACTTAATGGCAAAAAAGCAACCTTTCCAACCCAGCCTGATTCAGCAGTAGTACAGAGGAAAGTGACACAGATGGATGCAGTGTGCTCAGGTCTCCATGAAAACTAGTGAAACTGAGCCAACGGCCAATCTACCCAAGAAAATACCAGGAAGCAAGTTAGTGGATGTTGTTCTCTGCATGAAAGAAAAAGTCTTCCAAGTCTCCACAGATTACACTTTCTTCATGGTATTTAGAAGGACAGGCTGCAAATGCTCCCTGTCCTTCCCCTCCAGTAGATTCTCTCCTCCCAAGTGGAGGTGAATCCCCTGGACAAGATGTTGCCTTATGTAAAAGTGCAGTTTCATACAGAATGCTGCTCACTCTGCCTGTACTCTGAGCCAGCTGGCTGGAAACAAACCCAAATCTGCAAACATAATACAGAAAAAGCTCTCCTGAGAGCACATTCCCTCTGGGTAGGAACTTGTTCACGTCTCCTCAAAAGAGCAGAGGCGGAAGCAAGCCAAATTTGTATGCAACTGTACAGACCTGCCAGTTCTTAAAATCCACACTGAACTCACAGTGCAACACTAAAAGAACAGTGTGACTGCAAGACAGACCTGAACTTGCTTGCTCTATGCCTCAAGCTGTGGGAACACCAACCAGCTCTCTGTCAGCAGGACGCACTACTTCAGCTCCAGCACAGCATTTTTCTGTGATCATTTCCTTGCTCCCAGTTGGCTCAGAAGACAGGCAAAGCAAATGCTGTCTGCAGAAAAAACCCTCTGCAAACATGACATATTTCAGACTGTGGATGAGAATGGTGGTACATTTCATTTATTAAATACCACATATTCATTTGTTAAGACACATCATTTATTTGCACAGATCTTTAACTTGACACTAACAGAATTTTAGGGGCTGTCCACAAAGACTTCAGATGACCACAGAAATCTGGTAAGGGAAACCTGCAAGATGTGGATGTAAGTAGTCAGTTCCTCAGCAACAATCATAAGAGGATCTAAATATACAGTATAACAGATTAGGCCCAAGACCAAATCTGGATAAATGAAAGCTGTACACATTTCTAGCAAGTGTGACAAGTAAAAAGTGTATTATCCACATTTGGACAATCAGTGCACAATACCAAAATGAGGTCTCCTTTAGTATAATCAGAACATTAGCTATTCTTAATTTTCTGAAACTTAAGGATGTCACTACTAAGCAACTGCCTGAGAAAACAGTAAATGAAACTCAATGACAATGCAAACACAAATTAACTCTAAATAACATTAAACACTAAATCATCAGCTGCTGCTCAAGAAAGATCATAGGATCACTTGGAAGCTTATCTGAAAATAATAACTCAATGCTTAGCAACAATCAAAATTCTACAAATCCTTAGGGAAATAATGATAAAACAGAAAAAGTTTGCTTTGAATATGATCTGAAGTCCTCAATACTCCACCTTAAAAAACCCACAACATACCCTAACTTACATATCCAAAGTAGAAATAACAGTGATCAGAAATACAAAATGGTTTCTATTCAAAAAGATCACTTACAGACCAGGACATTTCAACCTGGAAAAGATATCACCAGGAGAACAGGATAAAATAAAATCTCAAATTATTATGGAAATGCACAAGATGAAAGTACCTTTCATTATTTTTCAATACACCAGAATGAGAAGGTATCAAAAGGAAGAAACAGGTCAACTTCTATTGTGGGACATTCTGCCACAGGTCATTGGCTAACAAAAAGGTGCAATCCCTATTTCAACAGATCTAAGCAACACCACAGATGATAGTTTTAGAAATGCTCATTACATAGGATGATTCAGACAGACCTGCAGCTCAGAAAAATCCCTAAATCACCGATAACTGCAAAGAGGAAATGCTATGTTTCTTCTCCTCTTTCCCTAAGCATAGGCTTGTTCCTATCATTATAAACTGAACACCAGTGGGCCCCACAGTCCGAGCCCCATACAGACTCTCAGTCTTAAACCACTTCCATTTACAAAGTAAAGCAACTGATGAAGCAGTCATTTCTTTTCTAGGACCAGCGTTATCAGCACAAACAACAGCTGCTGAATGTTAAAGACTGTCTGCAAAACATCTCTTATCCCTTTCATTAAAAATACTGTTCATCTTGCAAACACTCCAGTCATGCTTCTAGAATTGCTAGTGGTGGTGTCATCTGACAGGTGTGGTATGTAGGCTATTCTGTGCAGAGCTGATGTTAGCCTGCCTCAACAGTAGCCTGCAGGCTTGTTCAGCAAATGGCATCCTTGCAATGCAGTTAATTTCATTCATATAAATTGAGCACACAGCTATCCAAAAGAGAAAGCTTAAGAAATATTAGCACATTATGAGAAACTAAAATTTCAGTCAAATGTGTCATTTGATGCCAAGAGGCAGAAGAGTTTGCTGACTCAAACCTGTAGAACTGAAAGGCAAGAAGAACTCAAGTGCTGGTCTTGTTTTTTGCACTAATTTCTCTCACCTTAGAAAAATTACTGGTTTTCTATGCTTCAGTTTTTTGGTTTGGGCTTTTTTGGTGGTGTTTTTTTTTCCTCTTGTTTTTTCATTAATTTGATTTTTGGAGTGGGGTTTGGGTATGGGGGGAGGGTTGGGTTGGGTTTTTTGCTTCTTGAATAAACTTCAAAATATAGAAGAGCATAAAGGCAATGAAATAGCATATTATTACAATACGTAAGTAGTAATGTCCCATACCGTAATTTTGCTATTTAAAACAATCCAACTTAAAGCTTTTCATCTCTTCAGTTTTTCATCATGAATCAAATACTGGCAGGAAGTTACAGATACTTACTTAGGCTGCTTAGCTGGTGTATGATAGCAGCAAGGGTGCTATTCGTTACACATTCCAGTTCACTTGTAATTCCCTCTGGCAGAGCTCCTCGGCAGAGATGCCGTGGTTCAATGTTCCTTTTCACCAAAGGCATGGTTCACAATCTGGAATTTACAAACAAATCCGTACGACATTTACAAAAATGAAATTAAGAGCTCTGAATCAGCGTAGCACACATTCAAGCATTTTTTTCTCTGAAAAATACTTCACCTTTCTTCTTTTAAAGCCCTTGATTCAGCCTTCCCACTGTAAGATACTGTACAATTCCTACCAGGGCACTGGACTAGTGCACTCATGCCAGAATATGACAAGAGCACTGCAGAGCAGCAGAGAATACAGGCAATATAGGTAATGGAGGCTTTTTGACTTAGATCTGGTGTAAGATTTACTGTATGCACAGATACGTGCGGCAGCTCCAGAATCACTGGACTTCAGTGCACATCTGCATTTATAAAAAACTGGCAGTCTCCACAAGAGTGGCAGGAGAGGTTGCTGTCTGGAGCAGGCTGGCATCCTGCCTTGGCAAGCTGGCCACCAACAGGCCGACCAAGCACTACAACCCCCAACTACGTCAGACACGGACCTATTCCAGCTCTGAGAGTTTTCAGTAAAAATGATAAATTTATCTGACACATAAGGGCAAGTGCCTCTCAGAATTAGGCTCCATGAGGAAGAAGACGGTTTTCCACAGGTGGTGCTGTATAGCATTCTGAATGGGGTAAGGGCATGCACTGAATAGCTTTTGGGAACATGCCAGATGCACAAAGACATTTATCTGAGAAAACTAAGGTTGTCAGAACTGGTTTTCTTGGAAAAATGAAATAAATGAGGGTGGTGGCTTGGTTCCAGCTCAGACCAAGGGGAGTGGCCAAGACATTGTGTTATTTGATACCATCTCATATCATTGCCAGGGGCAGGGAAAAGGGATATCTCTCTCATTTCCAAGAAGCAGTGCATTCCTCTACAGTAAGGAACAACCTGACTGCAGTTAAGTCAGGCTCTGCAGTGAGCATTTTTCATGCAAACCATTCCCTCTTTTTATATAGTCTTTTTATTAATATTGTTGCTGCTACTGTTTGTTTTCTTATCTCATTGCTGTTTCCAGTAAATTGTTCTTATCTCAAGCTGTGATCTGTGCCTTTTGTGCATCCAATTCTCCTCTCTGGCCACCCAGGGGAGTGGGGGGCAGAAGAGGGGGAGAAGGGGAGCGAGCAAGTGACAGTGTGTTTTGGAAAGTCTTGGGGGGGAGCACTAAATTGTGGAGTACCATTCCTAAACCATGACAGATGGGGAAATACAAATACAAAAAGAGATCTCAAAGTATCACAAAAGGGCACAATGGCATAGAAAACACTGTCCTGCAGAAAGCAGCTTTGAGAGCAAGGATGCCCAAGTGAGATAGAACTCTCCCAAAAGGGAAGCAATAGAAAACAAAAACATCTAAAGCAGTTTTCTTTAAAACGACATTAACACAATAGTCAACTTAATTACATTTTTAACACCAACAATTCAATGTCCAGGTACTACTCATGAATAAGACTGTTTAAAACCACGTGGCATGGAAATTTTCTGGAACAAGACGTTACATTACTACCAAGGACATAGTTCGTCTGGGAAAGATTTAGCTGAAAATTTCTTTTTTACTGTACTAAAGCAATTAAAGTGGCCCTTCAAATTCTCTAATTAAAATCACATTAGTAAATTAAAAAATCTTTTTGCCTTTCAAATGTTGCACAGTAATTTTTGTAATGACTTCTGCCTGGAGATTTAAAATACTTTATTCTCAAGAACATTTTTAAAAGCTTAACAACCCTAATGAACAAAATGCAAATTATCTAACTGTAAGACTATTTCATAACAGGTCAGGAAGGAACAGGCTAATGACTTCTAAACAGTAATCTTGAATTATATTGTACATCTTCCTTAATACGAGACAATTTAACTATGTCAGAATGTAAGGTTAGCTGAGTTTGCTAAATTTTACACAACACATTAGAGGTAACAGAGGAACAATTTCTATATTTGATAAAAAACCTTCCTGTTTCTGTTCTTTATTTTTGTATTCCTCTACAAACATATGTATTTCAAAATACTACTTCATATCCAGACACTTTTCTGAACTTCATCAAAAATAAGTCAAAACTGACAATTCACTATTACTGAAGAGCAGTATCTAGTACCAACACGGCAAATAGGCTAGTGCATTGGAGCTATGAAATAGAAGTCATTATGAGGAATTCTTTCACTGTAACGTAAATGTTACAGTGAAAATGCATTTCATATAAACATAATTTGTAAGAAATAAATTAAAAGGAGCACAAATCAGTGCTAAATTAATTTTTTGTATGATAAGGTCACCAGAATAAACCCTGTTTTTCCCATGGCTTTCTGTCTAGCATTCTCAGAGCTGCCCCTCCCCCACCCCCCCCCACCACCTTTTGCAGTTCACCCAGCTTCCCCACTAGCCCACACAACACACTGGGCCCAGTCAGAAGCTGGCTGAGCACTGCCCAGCTAGTTGTCTGCTACCTCTTGAAACACCTACCACACTGAGTACCATCAGAATGCCTTCCACCAGGAGCTCTTATTTAAGCCCCTTCTCCACATAATGTTCTTTCTTGCCTGTAAAAGCTAATTTGAAGAAAACATACAACTGCATCTTGAGCTTTTCCTTTTCTTGTCACTTCCTGACGAAATGGTCCAGTGTGTTCAAGAGCTACCAGGGGAGTGACAGACCAACACAAGAAATCTCATTTCTCTGAAGAGCAGGCTAAAGCACACATGAGGTCTGAGGGTAAGGGAAAATAAACAACTTTCATATTTGAATGCATGATTTAAATTATTATGTAGCAACCTCACTTCAGTTTGTAGCTTAATTCCGAAAGGTAAACTGAACACTGATGAGTAAACATATGCAACAAATTAAGCTATCCACTATCTGCTCCTGAGCAGAGAAAAAGAAAAAAAGAACTCTGCAACTGCAATAAATTTCTTCTAATTTAAAACCTTTACTTAACTGAATTAAACACTCACAGACCTATTTACATACTAACCCATTACTAAGTATAAAGCTTGTATCCTTACTAAAGCACAACCACCTTTTTCTTCACCACACACCACTCAGATGTAATTCATCTTTTTAAAGAAAATGCATGAGAAGTGAGGCTAAATTCATTTCAAAATCTATGTAGCAAGAGGTTAGACAAGAAATCAAGACAAAATAGGCCTCTGAATTACAAGGTCTTCATGAGACACAACCAGACTGAAGGGACTACCAGGAGCAGAAAACAAGAATTTGCAATGGCAATCCCACTGCCTCCCACATTCATCTTCCACTTGTTTTGAGTCGCACTCAGTCCTAGTTTCTTCCTATACAAGATATTCACCGTGAAGAATCTATAAAGAAGCTATATTGCACGTATACAACTGGCTGAAGTGGAAATGTATGAGACATTAGTGTCAGACCAGAAAAATCAGAGGAGTCCAAAGAGAAGAGAAGAAAAACTAAGAGGGTGAGATGTCACTAAACATCTTACTAAACCCACGTATGCCTCACTGGACATGGATCAGATGCAACATCTGGCTGGCCTGAACTCTGACTGGAGTACAAATGACACTGCTCTCCAAACCCTCCAGGCATCAGCAACTCGATTTCCACACACATTCTGAAAGGACAGGACATCCAAAGCTTGAATTAGCTTAGATCAACCCGTTAAAATTCAGATTTTGCATGTCTCCTCAGTATTCTCATCTCCCTTTCTCTTCTTTCTCTCTCCCCCTCCCCTAACAACTAGCATAACAACTGCTTAACAACTTGCCTTTTGTCTTAAAATTAGAAGGCACTTATCCCAGTAGTCATTGCTGTAGAGGCAAGTGCGGTACAGAGAGACTTAATCAAAGCATTTTTGCTTTTCTCTGCATGCATCCCCCACAGCCACAGAAGTACCACTCCAGGTCAACTCAGACCACCTTCCCCTGGACAGTAGCTGTTAAACTGTATGCAAGAAGCCTGACACTGCCTTGGCAAGTGAGATTCTTAAAAAATCATGTAGAAAGCAGATGTACAGTAACAAACTTGAAAGATGACAAACACCATGTGCAATCTCCAAACAACAGCAGAGCACAGCTATTACAAGAAACAAGCTGGGTTTTCCAAATACTTGAGCTACTGGCTGTCCTGGTTTGAAGGACAAGTATGTGCTGAGGAAGGCAGGAGCTTCCCTTGGAATGGAGAATGTGAACCCTTTCCCTCCGAATTATTGTAATTTTGAAATTAAGGGGCTTTCAGGCGAGGATATAGGAATAGGAATAACAGTTCTTTACTAGTATTTATAATAAAGTGAACAAAAAAACCCCAACACTTATGGTATTAACAACAAAACAGAAACAGGAAACCTGGTCCCAGCCTTCTCGGCCTGTAGGTGCTTTTTTCTTGGGTGTAGTGATGGTCACAGCCGGCAGGGGCTGCTGTGGCGCAAGCTTCAGAAGACACGTGGCACGGCCGGGAGGGGAAGGGGTGGAGGACAGGCAGGCTTTGCTTTAGGAACGCTGTCGATCCCGGCACCCCAGCAGGACTCTTGGAAAACAGCAAGCTGGGACAGTAGGACGTCTCAGTAGGCAGGGGGAGCGGGGGCTGCAGCACAGTGAAACCCAGAGCAGTGCCGATGGAGCCACGGGGGGCAGGGCAGGGGCAGCAGCCCGGCTGGGCAGAAGAAACAGTTCCATGTGAAAAGGGTCCAGCACCAGCAGCAGAGACTCTTCTCTTCCCCAAAAAGGCAGAGCAGCTTTTCTTGATCCCCTCCGAAGCCCAGCTTCAGCTCTCCCGATGCTCCCTTTTATCCGCCCCTCTCCTCTGGGGCTTGGCCACAATTCTTTGTTTTTCCTTAAGTATCCAGTACTTATGCTGTCCCCACCCCTGCCCTTTATCAGCCCCTTTCTTCCAGGGCTTGGCCAAAGTTTTTTGTTTTTTTAAAGTATCCAGTACTTAACAACTTAATTGGGAAAAAATTCTATACAAAAGGAAAGAAAAAAAAAGAAAACCTAACCCCCAACACTGGCAAAAACTTCTTGTACCACCAGCTGTTCCCAAACCTGCCTTTTGTCCTTTCACATCCCCAAAAAAGCACTGCAATTTACATGAGTGCTAAAAATATGTACCTGAAATTCATGGTTCTTTAAGTTCTTTACATATTCACTAATACCACAAAACAAATTCCAATTTATTAAACAGCCTCTCTACTTGTGAATGTTTACTTATTACATTTTCTCAAAGATACTGTTCAATCCCTTTTTTAAGATCTTCAGAGATTTCTTCTTAAATCATATAGTAAAATATGACAAAGCTGAACATTTCACTATGAAAAACAGCTTACTATACATTAAGTCTAAATTCTCCCTGAATATAGTCTACTCTTTTAAGAGAGCTTTAGAGTTTTCCATTGATGAATCTCCTAGATCTCTGTAAAAAGAGAACATACCATAATTCTCGTTCCATGGAGAAGAAAAAAGAGACAGACTGAATACGCAGCTTGCCATGAGTAATGTACCAGATGGGATTCCATTCAAGATTAAGCACCTGAATTTGTATGACTACATATATATGAGCTCAGTAGAAGCCCAGAGAGCAACCAAATCCCTACCTCTCTTGACAGATACAAGAATGACACACTGATCTCAAATACCTCATGTAAGCTCTGATAGACACTCACCTAAATTTCAGTGTCTGAATCTAGAACTGCATTTCGCCTCATCAAAACTAGAGAAATACCACTGGTTTGCTCACATCAAGCTACACAATCAAGTTACACTACCTCCTAATGCCAGTCTCCATGTATAGGGCATTTCAACCTTTAAAGCCATTATACACAGTTAAGTTTTCCCATATCTAATGTCCTAATAGTCAATTCAACACACAATTTCCATCTTTGAATGGCACCCAATTTGGTAATATTACCCATTTTCCTGTTCAAGTTTGTAATTCTAGATAACATGCCATCACCCACCTTTAAGATTCATGTATGTGCTAAATTGGAATACAAGGAAAAGCAGAAAGATGAAAGACCCCAAGCACCAGGTTTGGAGATGCTCTCCCATATCAATTTTTTTTTCTCCATGGAGTTGCCATTATCACCATGTCCTCCAAAGGCTCTTCATCATTTCCAAAACAAAAGGAAAGGCTACATGGAGAGCAAATACTGCTATCCCTCTTACCCTAACAGAAGGAAAGGAATTAATATGCCTTTAATGCATGCTCCTTTCTGGTTTTTCCTTATCCTAAATGACTGAGAACCTGATGTCTGTGAACCTTTCCTGCTTGTCATCTCTGAATGTCATTTACTACCTGATCAGTAATGACAGGTTAAAAACAAACCGTAACTAGCATATATTCTGGAAATTATTGAATTCAAGGTTCATCTAATGTCATTCATCTGTACTATTCAAAGTTTTGTGTTCATTTTTCTTTTAACTGGGTTCATTCTAACAAGAATCTGAATCCACATTTTGTATACTGCAAAACAAAATAGAATATTTAGCCATCAGTTATTGTTTAACAATGCTCTCTAATACCCCAGAATTTTTTATCAAAGGGCATCCAAACAAGACTAATTTTTAATAGTCTCTTCCAGCTACTCGAATTCTGTCAAGCGTGCAATTCCTCTCTCAGCCACATTACTATGTAATGAGTATCAAAACAAAATATAGTTATACTAAACCACAATCATGCTTTAAGTACCAGGTACCTTACTTTTATTAGAGCTACTCCAATCTAAGGGACACTGTATTTTTTAGTTAATATACAGGTTTTTTCGTGTTTGACATAATTTTTAATGCAACTCTCTTGATATTGACAGGAGTTTGCTGATGCAAGGGCAGATTTTTGATACAAATATGCACAAAGTCTACTAGAATTCTATATCCTAATTAAAAATCAAAAACACTTCTTATCCACAACAAACCACATCCTTCAACAATACATGCAAAGTGAAAATGCCATCCACACATGGTATACTTGTTGCTGTAAAAAAGAAAAATTCAGGGAAAAGAAGTTCATTAAGAGCATGAACTGAAAAATCCTGGAAAACATGTACAGAAGTTTTTTCACAAATAAGTAAATTTGAATCTGTTTTAACAAAATGATATTATCTGACACTGTGCTTAATGGTGGCCAGTCACATCAATACAGCCAAATGGGGAAAAAGTTGGTTTCTGCCTGTATTGGTCTCAGTCCAGCTTGACTACCATTAAATTTATTAATTGTTCTGTATAAATCACATTTTCTCTTCTGCCTTCTTTCCTTAGCCACGTGAATGATCTTAGCACACAGGGAGTCATGAGACCTCACATTGTTTCTTTCTGCTGAACAGTGACCATCAACAAAAGATGCCGACACATTAATCTTGT
The DNA here is from genome assembly GCA_013390045.1 of Picathartes gymnocephalus. NCBI lineage: Eukaryota > Metazoa > Chordata > Aves > Passeriformes > Picathartidae > Picathartes > Picathartes gymnocephalus. The sequence goes on along the minus strand of WEKY01056892.1, from coordinate 2,704 downwards.
TCTTAGCATGATAGCTGCTCATCCTGCTCATAGTCCCTTCCAGATGGCTCAGTGTGAAAGGGATGGTGGGATGTGGAACAAGGAATATTCCATGCTGTTCTGAACATCTGTTCCACTGCATTCATACATTTAAAATAAACAATAAAAACCTTACTGTCACTATCAATTTTACTATTTCAACCTAATACTGCTAGACTAACACGAAATACAGTGTAAATGTTACGCATGCCCATGAGAAAGGAAAAAATGTCTTTTCAAATCATGTAAGATCATTTGTTTAATTTTTGCTATCTTAAGAATGGACTTGTTTGAATCACGAAGTACTTATACTGCACTGAAAACAGTTTTCTTTCATATGACCTTTCTGTATTGTACCCCAAGAATTTATTATCATCCCCTCTCCTATTCAAGCAAACAGAATTGAACTAAGTCACCATTTGTTTCCCTTTGGCTTTATTATTTGTCTTACTGCAAAGATGCACAGTATGCATTTGTTGGAGCTTGTTTAAATTTTATTTGTCCAGTTTGATACAGCACCTAAAAAATACTTTGCTTGTGCACAGAAAGAAACAGTGGTAGCCTTTTGTTTTTAAGCAGAGTTGAAAGAAACAAAAATATAAATACCTTACTACAGTACACTGTCTACTTCTCAAGTGACATTCACCCTTTAAAAATACCAGCTCTTTCTTGAAAAGAAGCACCCAGCCAGAACTAGGAGAAACTCAGAACAGAAAGAGGAGGAAGCAGTGCTTTGTCCTACAGCACAGGAAAGAATACTTAGATTGATCGTCCCCCACTTTTGTATCATCTTGACATGTGCGAGCCATACAGCTGCTGAATTATTCAGCTCTTTGTACTTGAAATACTCAAAGACTACATGTATGAAAATTTACAAGTACTGAAACACTGACTGGAAAAGCAGCAGATTGTAAAATCTAATTTTGTTTTGACCTTTAGTACCCTAGATGGTAATATTCAGTGAGAAATATAAACCAGATGAAGTCAAAAGGAACAAAATCACAAAGCAGCAGAGAGCTAGTTGTAACACCGTGCTAATTAGGTCAGAAACAGCCCTCCACCAGCAGGTCGAAATGTTTCCAGATGTCATCTGGAAACAGGCTTGGATTTTAATCAGATGTGAGCAGTTTTTTATGCAGACAGAGCCACATAGTTCTCCCTTTCCACAGCAAAACTCAGCAGTTCAGACAGCTGAGAAAATGTCTATAGGCCACTATGTCAAAACCCAAAAGCATTCCCACGAACTGGTTAAGATAAATTAAGCCTTAAAAGTAAATTATAGTTCAAGTAATTTGCTGTGTACTGCAACCCTAGTGATTCCGACCTGTTTAGTACCTGTAAATTTTTCTAGCAAAGTAATACCATAAAGCAACAAATAATTTAAAAAAAATTTAAAAATATGACAAAACGAAGAGAACTGTTATTTAATAAACACCGGTACTTAATTAACAATTAACCATGCCAGGATATTTCCCACCTGAAGGAAATTTCTTTGTTTCCTACCCACCTATTCCAGGATCTTTCTGGACTGCAGTCCAAAAAGCATCATTACAAACAAACTCCTTCGCCATCTATCTGACAATTAAAATAATAAGACAACGAGTGGCTTTTCATGTCCCAATTTACAATACACCACTGAAAAACTATTTTAAGTATGGTTCTTTCAATACAGTCTCTGGAACGATGACATTAAACACCTTGCAGTGCTTACTTTAAACCTGTTTTGATTATCTGATGCACATTCTTTTAAGAGTTTAGAGTTACAGAAAGTCACATTTTATCTACACTACAGAAATGGAAAAATTCTGTGACAAGAATCACTATCATATAATTTCTTTACACTACTTCAGACAATTTGATGCTGGAATAACTCAGAATATTGAAAGTCTGCAACTATAAACAAGCCTTTTCTTAGTGTTTTAGACAACAATAATGTACTAATAACTCCTGCAGACTATTTAAAGTACATTTGTCCCAGCCTTCCTCCTTCACAAACAGCAAGGGTTGTCAGAAGCAAATGCCTTGATTATATAAAGAAAACCTAAGCTGCAGCTAGGCTTGCTGACTTACATTGATCCCATTTAACAGACCCTTACTGGATTTAAAGTGCTCAAAATAACTGTCTGGGTCACAGTCCATGTGATAAAGGCCACCTGATGAGGCCTCAGGAGCCCTCCTGCAGGGACAACATGCCATTCAGATCCTTCAATGACCTCAAGCTAAACCAGAAGCAAATTCAGTAATTTGTTTCTCAGAACTCCAATTAACCTTAAATTGGAAGGGAAAGTAAAAAAGGGATCAAAAGGGATCCTTTTTTGTCAAATAATATCCATTTTACGGCAATACACAGTGTTCCCCATTTCCCATATCTAATGTTCACCATGAAAAACCCTTAAAAACAGGATTTTTCTGGAAAAAGAAAATCTGTTCTTAAATTCTTTTACCCCCAGCAGTTGATCTAAAATGTCACATGGAAGTGTTACATTTTCACACAATTCAGTTAATCCAAAATTTAAAATGTCACAGAGAAGTGTCAAGTTTTCTCATAGTTCTTTTCCATACAAGAAGCCCTCTGGATATCCTATATGTGTATACACACAAGTACAGTTCGTGTACATTTATGTTCTATATATACACACACAATTTATACACATTTATTATACATATGTGTTGGGGGTTGGGTTGT
>WEKY01056891.1:534686-597288 GCA_013390045.1 Picathartes gymnocephalus | reverse complement strand
CAGGCTATGAGCCAGGCCTGCCCCACCAAGGAGCTCAGCAGAGAAGGGATGTCACAGAACCAAAAACCTGTCCCAGATGTTAAATCCCCCTGCTCCTTTCCTCAGGCATTAGACACACCCCAGTGCCGACGGTCCCCCTCCCTCCCAGCCACAGCAGGTGGAATACCCCAGCTCTCTGGCTGTTCCCACTGTCCCCACATGTGTCACACAAAGCCACCAACTCCTTCCCTGTGGCACAGGGCATGGCCTGGATGCCACAGCCACTCACAATGCTGGCGTGGTGATAATTATAGCAAAGCAGAGTCTGGAATAAATCTGCTCCCTGACACCACAGCCCTGCCCCTCTCCTGCCTGCAGATCCCCACGGCTTCCAAGGTCACTCAGACATGGAACACCCCCTTCCAACCACCTTTGTTTCTCCTTCCCCTCTGTAGCTCCCTATGGAAACACCTCACATGGATGAGGCTGCTCCTGGAGTTCACATTTCCCAGTCCAGCTCTCCTAAGAACCAAGATTTCTGCAAGCCACTAAATGGTGAAGCTTTAATGAACAATATTGGGTGTGCAGCTGCAGCTGGGCCTCACTGTCCCTTCCCAGCCTGCAGTTCACAGCTCTCAGTGTTGATTCCATGCAATGTTTGACATGGTCTGGGATAGGCATATGGATGCCTCCGGGTGGAAAGGCTGGATTACACTCACAAACCCCTTCCTGAAACCCAATCAGCTTTTTTTTTTTTTTTTTTTAATGGTAATTTATATATTAAACTAAGAGGATGCACCCCATCTGTGTAAGTGCCATCTGTGTCACCCAACTGGAGGATGCTGTTACCATGGGAAGGGACAAACTTCTCCTGGTCCAAAGAAAATACTTCAAATTGCAAAGGGCAGCCTGGCTTGCACAGAGCTCAAAGGAAGGTTTTCTTTATCCAAGGAAAGCTTGAAAAGGACATTTATAATGGTCTTAACTGTGCTTCACTTCATTCCCTACTGAGAGAGGAGATAAAAACTACCTTACAGGATTTAGGGCTAAATATCAACAAACTCTTCCCCTACAGAAAGAGAAGTTACTTGTCTGGTTTCATTTTTCTCCTTTTTTTAATTTAGAAAAGCCACTGCAGACCAGGCTTGGAGCAACACCACACAAACAGTGTCTAATCTCTCACTGTGGATGTCAAACCTCACTCCAGGGCTGGGCAGGACTCCTGTTCCAGCAGCCCAAAAGCTGAAGCAGTTGCCATGTGCTCATCTGGTCTCCTGGCTGCAAACACTCCTGGGCTGGAACTCACAGGAGCTCATCAAACATTCATTAAAAACAAAGCAGCTGTTTATATTAATAGCGATTACACAAATCTTAAGAGTAAATGGTAATGAATTCCACATGTGAGGTGAAAGTACATTCTATCCACTGCAGAATGGTTCAGGAAACTGATCCCAAGTGGTGCAGACGGGATTTAGGAAGCCAGAGCCTTTCATTCCACCTTGGGTATTATGATATATCCAGGCAAATCTCCACTGTGAACAGCAAAAGATCTTTCACCAGCACTTTGTTTCAAACTCATTACATCCCACCTGCTTGGATAGTTTTACTTTTTTCCACTCTCACAGCCCTTTTCTCACCTGATTCACTAACAAAACAAAAACTCCATTCACTGTTCCATCAGAGCAGGTTGAACTCACAGGGCCCACATTAATTTAGTGAAGCCTTAAGACGAAATTTCAATCTAAAACGTAATTTGTCACAAGTCTGGTAGGAATTAAGAGGGCAAGAAGTATCAAAAACACATTTAATGGGGTCATGATACCACCCCCTTTGCAGACTTCCAGTTTCAAAGTCCAGGGGTTTTTCCCACATAATGTCACTGTGCACCACCACGTGCTCCCCCAGACACACCACATCTGTATGTCTCTCTTGCTGCAACAATTACACAATTCAGAGAGAAAACACCAGTTAATTAGCTGAGGTTTTAGGGTAATACTCGGGGGAAGCACTTCATTACACATTCCTGCTGCAGAGTTAACACAGCTAGTGAGCCTCAGCAGACAAGGAGTTGAGCCTGAGCAGCACAAGCACCTCAGCACAGGTGAACCAGAGCATCCGTGGTCCTGTGGGATTTGTTTCAGCTTATCCAGGAGCTGATTTAAACCAGCCACACCCGAGGGGCTGGGCAGTTCCTGGCACCTCTCACCTGTGCAGGAACTTCTCATAGGTCTGGCGGTAGGCGAAGCCGGCCCGGCGCACGCGCACGTTCTCCAGCAGCCCCAGGTACTCGACCTGGTGCCGGCACCGCTCCTCGTCGAAGAGCTGCGGGGACTTCTTGTCGTTGGGCTTGATGCAGCGCACGTAGTAGGGCTCCTGGGGACAGATCACAGCAGTGTCACCCGTGCAGAGCACTCTGTGCAGACACAACCCTTCCTGCACCAGCTGCGAGCCCAGCCCACGAGGTCTGGCTGCTCAGCAGGAATCAGAAGGTTAGAACACAAGTGACAGTAACAGTGTTTAAGGAAAGCCTGGATGTGGCACTCAGTGCGGTGGTCTGGGTGACAAGGTGGTGTTAGGTCATAGGTTGGACTCGATGATCTCAAAGGTTTTTTTCCAGCCTGTCTAATTCTAATCACTCGACACCAGCGCTCTCCTCATCCGGCTCCTCCTCAAGGCAGGGGACTCTGACAAGGAAGGAGCACCACGGACACGGCTTCCCCAAGGCCTGGTTGGATGGGCTTAGAGCAACCTGGTCTAGTAGAAGGTATCCCTCCCCATGGCAGGGGATGGGACGAGATGATCAGGCACTGGAACAGCTTCCCACGGAATGATCAGGGCCCAAGGAGCTCCAGGAGTGTTTGGACAATGCTCTCAGGGATGCACAGGGTGGGATTGTTGGGGTGTCTGTGCAGGTTCAGGAGTTGGATCAATGACCCTTGGGGGTCCCTTCCAACTCAGGATTTTCCAAGATGCTGAGATGAGCTTTGAGGTCCCTTCCAACCCAAACCATTCCATGATGATTCCATGATGTGACACCAGGCAGCTGAGAGACAGCTCCTGTGCAAGGTCTTCTCCAAGGTCAGCACTGAGCACTTCCCCCTGCCATGGCAATTCACTGACTTACAGAATCACTAAGGTTGGAGAAAACCTTTAAGACCATCAAATTCAACTGCTGACCCAGCACCACCATCAGTTCACCACAAAACCACATCTTCAAGTCCCACACCCGCATATTTTTGAACACTTCCAGGGATAGTGACTCCACCACTGCCCAGGGCAGCTGTGCCAGGGCTGGACACCCTTTCAGTAAAAAAAGCCAATCTAAACCTCTCCTGGCACACTTTGAGGCCATTTCCTCTTCTCCTGTCACTTGTTGCCTGGAGCCCCACCCCACCTGGCTGCACTCTCCTGTCAGGGAGTTGTAGAGATCATTCTTTTCAACTCAACCCACCCCAATGACACTTGTTCTCCCTTCCTTAAGGAGAAAAAGGTGACACGTAATAAGTCAGTAGAATTTTTAGAGATTTAAGATATTTCCATAGTCACTTTTTTGGCTTTCTCCTGGAAATCTCTGCATGGAAGGTGAGAAGATTTCCAAGGCTCTTCATTCACTCGAGTCTCCTGGCAGCTCTCAGAACTTGTTGTGTGTGGCTGCCCTGATCTGCTAAAACCTGGCTCCCATTTGACTGGGAATGAGCTGGTTAGGGAAACGCAGGATATACAGAGAACTCTGAATTATACCTGGACTCGGACGCTGGGAAAGAGCCCAAAGCCGTGAAGGTGAATGGGCAGCATTTTCCCCTTCCCCTTCTGCTGATCTTCACCCTGGGCCACTTCCCCATCCACGCCATGTGGGACAAACCTCTCTCAGTGTCAAGAGCAGGGTCACCAACACCAGATGGTGCCAGGCCAGGCCAGACCTGCCCTGTGCTGCATCTGGTGGCAGGATAAATCATCTAAATCCCTTGCTGGGTTGATACCACAAATATTCCACATTCAATCCACAGAACTGCAACACCTTGGGAACAGAGTATCCAAATTAAAGAAACATGGAATGGTTTGGGTTGGAAGGGACGGTGAAGATCACCCAGTGCCACCCCCTGCCATGGGCAGGGACACCTCCCACTATCCCAGGTGGCTCCAAGCCCCGTCCAACCTGGCCCTGGACACTTCCAGGGATGGGGCAGCCACAGCTGCTCTGGAGATGTCATCAGGAGCATGAATTCTGGAAGGTATCACTCGTTCACTGCTGTCATGACAGCAGCCAGTTCTCAGCTGTTCCTCACTGCTGCCACAGAGCCCCCAGCACAGGCTGGGCTGTCAGGCACAGCTCTGCCACTCAAAAATGCAAAACCTCTCAAATCTGTGACTTCAAGTCCAGCACAAAGGGCTGTGACTGTGCCTGCATTTGATATAAAAAAGCTGAAATCCTTTGGAAAGCAGGAATGGGAAGTGCCTGCACAGACAGGAGATCATCTATCAGTGCAATTACAGTGTAATTAAAGTGTCTCAGAAAGGACAGCTCCTGGAGTAAATTCTAAAGTAGATTTCTTCATGCTTCCAATTCCCACAGCCCCAGCTCTTCAGGGGGATAATTATGCAACTCCCATTCTTGCTGTCAGGGAACTGCAGTTTGTAAAGGGAAGAACTGAAATGCAGAGACAAAAAGGCCCCAGCTTTGAAAGCTCTTTAGATGTCTAATTGCAGCTGATTTTATTTTTTTTCAATCAAGTGGAGTAATTTTTAGATTTTTAAGTGTTAAAAAGAAATCAAACTAGTTTTAAGCCTAAACAAACCCCTTCTTGAGGGGTTTCTTTTCTGTACTTTATAATTCCTTACATGAGAGGTGTGGCAGGACTGACAAATTTGTGCTGGATGTGTCCAATCAGTCACAGTGGTGACACTGTAACTTAGCAGAGGTGAAGCCTGTCAGCCTGGATAGGAGAGGAGAGAGATGGAAGGAAGAGTCAGACAAAAGGAGTTACAGAGGAGGAGGAGAAAAAGAAAAGAAACAAGGAAGAGATGCATGTCCAGAGAGTTCCCAGAGAAGCTCATCAGTCACAGCTGGGGTAACCACAGAGCTTCCTGTGTCAGGATTTACAAAACAGCCACCCAAAATAATCCACCACAGAGAGAAGAGCTTGGGCAGTAAAACATGTGCTTGAGAAATAGCACATGGCAACTGGAAAAGCCCAGTTTCTGTTTTGAGTTGGTTTGGTTTTGGAAGAAACATAGCACTTTTTTCTGCCTACGAGTAGTTTTTGCCTAAAAGATTCTGGAAATCTGGAGGATTCCAGCAGCATTGAGATACCAGTGCTGATAAGCATAATTTAAATTCAGTGTACTCCACAAGCAGATTTCATGGAGTCACAGAATTGTTCGGGCTGGAAAAGCCCCCTAAGAGCATCGAATCCAACTGATCCCCAGCACTGCCGAGGCCACCACTGAACCCTGTCCCCAAGTGCCACATCCACACGGCTCTTAAACCCCTCCAGGGATGGGACTCCCTGCCCTGGGCAGCTGTGCCAATGCCTGACCACCTTTTCCATGAAGAAATTTTCCTAATATCCAACCTGAGCCTGCCCTGGCCCAGCCTGAGGCCGTTCCCTCTCCTCCTGTCCCTGTTCCCTGGGAGCAGACCCCGCCCCCCCATCGCTGCCCCTCCTGGCAGGGAGTTGTGCAGAGCCACAAGGTCCCCCCTGAGCCTCCTTTGCTCCAGGCTGAGCCCCTTGCCCAGCTCCCTCAGCCTCTCCTGGGGCTCCAGACCCTTCCCAGCTCCATTCCCTTTCCTGGACACGCTCCAGCCCCTCCATGTCTTTCTTGTTATGGTGCCCCCAGAACTGCCTCCAGGACTGGAGGTGTGGCATTTCCAGTCACATTTCCAGTGTCTCCATACGGGCTTGTTTTTGCAGAAGCTGAAATTAAAACCAGATTTGAGAACAGCCCCTGCACTGTTAACACCACCAGTGCCATGGCACTGACCCTAGGGAAGCTCCTGAGACATCCCAGTAACCACAGCACCTGCCCCTCCTCTCAGAGACTGCAGAGCCCTGCTTCACCACCAAATTTCGGGCTTAAATTGGAAGAGCAACAAAAGAGAATTTTAAAGGTTGTTATGTTAAACAGCAGAAAAGTTAAGTAACCACTAATGCTGCAGCTACTGCAGCCACAGACTTTGATATTCTGGTGGTGCTGGGCTGATGGTTGAACTCGGTGATCTTAACTAAATGTCTTTTCCAGCCTTAAAAATTCTAAAATTCCAAGGTTATTGTTATTCCTGCCCACCAAATTGGCACTTTTGGGGACTATTCCCCCAAAAGACAGATTTAAAGATGCTGTTGCTACAGCCAAAAAACCCTGCAGCTTTCCAGGGAGGCCAAACGTGAGTATCAAAAACCAGGAGTGCCTGGGCTGCCATCCTATTTGAGACCTACAGAAACTGAGCATATAAATGTAGTTGAAAGGAGTTTTCAGAGAAGCACTGAGGCAGAACAGCCCAGGTGAGACAAGGAGCACTGACTGCACTGGGCACACCAGGTGATGTCAAACTATCAGCTCAAACAGTACAAAACTCAAGCCTATCTTCAATTTAGTTTTTTGAGAAACAGCTAAGAATAACATGAACTGGTGTTACCTCTCGCTAAGGAAACTTATTCCTCTGACATTCCTAGACCACAGCAGCTTGTGCAACCCTGTGTTCAGAGCTGTTTCCACCAGCTGTGACCACGGGCTTCCCAAAAAAGTCCTGCAGGGTCCAAGCCACAGTCAAGTCACACAGAGTGTCACTGTTGTTGATTCCCCACCAGTGCAACTTCAGTCCCAAATTCCCAAATTCACCACAGGAGACATGAGTAACACAGCCCTGGGAAGGATGAGAGCACCTGGAACTGCAGTGATTGTGTCCCCAAAACAGAGAGTGGCTTCACCAGCAGTGGTTCCAGCCCCAGCAGAAGGAAGAGCCGAGTATCCAAACTGGCAGTGACTTGAGACAGAGCATGCAGTTCTTTGTGCATAACCAGCACCTTGCCGGCATGGCCTGAATGCCCAACTGTTCCTCTCATAACATAAAGAAACTCCCTGGGTTCCTGGCACCTCCTGACACCTGTACCAGATTCAGGTCAGGGCCAGCCAGCAGATTATTCAGCAGATGGGCAGATCAGATCAATCTTGACTCCTTGGGAAGCAGACTGAAGTCTGTCCCCATCCCCACCAGGGTCACAGCCACCTTCCCAGCTCCAGCAGCTCATGATTTGCCATCCAGGAAAGCTCCTCTCTGGCTACACAGGTACTCTCTCAATTTTGATTACCGGTGCCTATTTTAGCAAGGCCTGGCCTTGGGCTGGGCTCACAGGGGCAATTTCTCAGGAGCCCTGAGGCAAAATATCCTGGGTGGACAGTGGCTCTGTTCCTCACTGGGGAGGCTCAGCTGGCACCTCCAGGCAGCTTTGGTGGGTCCCAGACCCTCCTGCAGAGCTCAGATCAAACCCACTCCAGAACAGGAATGCAAAAATACAGGATCATGGAATCACAGAATATCCTTAGTAGGGAGGACCCCCAGAGATCACCCAGTCCAGCATCACACTCTGCACAGACATCCCAGCAATCCTACCCTGTGCCTGGGAGCAGTGTCCAAAGGCTCCTGGAGCTCTGGCAGCTTGGGGCTGTGCTCATTCCCTGGGGAGCCTGGGCAGTGCTCAACACCCTCTGAGAAAGACCCTACAAAATCAGGTGTGATTTCATGTCCTAACTCTGGAAGCAAGGAGTGAGGGCAGCTCTCTCCTCCTGTGCACAGCCAGCACTGTGTGGCCATGCTCCGACCCATTTCCTTTGCTCCCACAACTCCTGAGAGGACACTCAGAGCACTTTGCTCTCTATTGCTTAATTATTCTGAATGTGAACACACACCAGCACCGTGGGCTCTCTGTTCATCTCTTGTGGGCTGTACCCCAGTGCCAGGAGTCCAGCAAGGCCACCCAGCTTCAGTAACACCCCAATATTCCTCTGGGATCTCAGCTCACACGAGGGATCCCAGTGCTCACTCAGCTGTGCTGCACAAACAGCCCCTTCCCAGAGAATTCACTTCCCCACCTTCCTTCACACAACGTGGTGCTTGTCCAAGCAATGCCTTCTACTATAAAACTGAAATATTTGGTGAAATAAAAGCTTTCCCTCCTTGGCCTCTGGCATGGCAAAGAAGAGGAAAGAAGGAACTCACACAGGTCTGCCTGTATTATATTCCCATTGGCATGGGCAGCCAGAGAGAATCTCTCCACCATGAATGGCATCCTCTGGGCCCTCTGCCCAAAGAGCTTTGCTAAAGGTGATTTGTTATAGTAATCATTAACTAAGACAGACTGGCTTTCCTACAAGTGAAAGATGCACTGGTCACGGAGGAACCAAAAATCCACCTTCATCATGGGGGATGGAGGTGACCCTCCCTCGAGACCTGCCCAGCCAAAAGCTCGTTTGGCACAGACAAGGCTCCTCTGCCTTTGATCAGCTCAGCTCCTGATGGATGGCAGTGATGGGAAGATGGGAATCTCTCCAGGGAGAAGCCACACTCTTGTCATCAGAAGTCAGAGTCAATTTTGAAACAGGAATCTTTACCTTCAGTGCCAGGTTGTCCACCAGTGCAATCATGGAGTTCTTGAACAGAGTAGCTGCTGTCAGAGGCCTCTTGGTGACCTCAGTGATGCTCAGTTTCCCTTCAGGCCACATCATCTTCAGCACAGGGTTGGAACTACGAGAGAGTCTCTTTAATTGCAGTCTCCCAGCACTTCCACTCCACTGCCAATCCAACAGCTGCTTTCTACCCAGACCCACTGCTGCTTCCAGCTCACAGGGCATCACCCACACCAGGGTGACATTCCTGGCACAACATTTCATGCTCTTAAGAGCAAGTTCAAGCTTACAACTGAACATTCTGGAAAAACAACCAACACATTCTGCCTTCAGATCAGGATGTGCAGGAATAGGACAGTGAAAATCCCACAGAGCGATTCATCAAAGGCAGGGGCTGCCTCAGTGACACAACAGAAAGAATTTAATCAACACAGAGGAGAGCCTCCCTTGGAACCTGTCACCTGTGTAAAGCTGCATTTCTGCACTCTTGATCTAGAAAGTAATTTATACACTTTAGCCTGTATTTTCGAAGGGTTCAGGGTGAGGTAAACTGGCCCTGATGGATGGCAAGAGTTCAGGAACAGACAACAACTGAGCACATTTACAGCAATCCAATGGCCAATCTGTCACAGGCCTTAAGGTACTGTAAATGGTGTTTGGGAACAGGATTTTCCAGAGACTTCACAGTAAATAGGCTAAATTTGATAAAACCACACAACAAATATTTTGCAAGGTTTCTGCTCACTGTGAAGTGTTGAAAACAGGAACAGAGGAGCACAGCTAGTCAACCCAAAGGATTGCAGACCAATTTAACACCTGCACAGGTAAACAGTGCCCACTCCTGCAGGATGTTTGTGCCCACTGTTCTCTGAGCAGAGCCCCTGAAAGCAGTAGATTACAGAATTAGGACATGTTTAATGCCAGGTGAAGAAAAACAACTCCATGGGCACTTCCACCCCCATTCTGATGGGATTTCAAATCTGTTTCTCAAGGCAACTTTTGCTTGCCCAACATGTGACCCCATGGTTTGCACTTTTCATGTCACTGCACACATGAAAGGATTCAAACTTATTTGCCCATTTTCCCCTATATTTTCTTTCAAAACAGTGTTTTAGCTGAGGCCAAAGATATCTGTTGTTGACCAAAGCTTCCCAATATGTTTAGTACTGATTAGAGACAGAGCAATGATGGTAAATCTGCAATGGGTTAATGACAAATCCAGCAGCACAAGCAAGCTCTGCACTATCTTGTTTGCACAATCAGTTGGTTTCAAAAAAACCACTTTAAATTTAGTTCAATTAAAGGCTACATCAGAGCAGAAACAACACGTACAGAATAAGGACTTTAACCTGAAAAATCAAACAGCCTCTGGGTCACAGGAGATGTACAAAGACTAAATCCCAATGCAATGAGTTTATTCACACACACTGAAGAGAGAATCACTGAAAACCTTGAGTCTCTGACAGCATCACTCCACAAAAAAGGATTCTGACAAATGAGATTAAAATTCACCTCATTAATATTCTTACCTGTTGTACATGAGGCGTTTGAAGTCTTGAAATAAAGTGTCCTTGTTTTTGTCAATAAATCCAGTGACTGAGTAACTAAAAAAAATCCAAAAACCAGAGTTAATTGCCAAGTAGCAAAGTCCTTCTGTGAGCTGCTGGTAACTGTGGAATCAGCATCCCTGCACTCCTACAGACACAGCAGATGCTAATCAGGAGTCCAGCCCTGCTCCCAGCCTATCACTAATTGCTGCAGAAGTGGAGTGTGAGGCTTGGATCCTTGGGCCCAGCTCCCACCTGCAGCACAGGAACAACACACCTGGCTCCAGAGAGCTCCTGGAGATGTGCAGGTGATGGCTGAGACACCTCACAGCACTTGGGCAGGGGGTAGATGGCCCAAATTCAGGAGTTACACTCAGGATTCTGTCTCCAAACTCAATCAACACACACACATTTTAGATTCCTTCCTTCCTCTATTCCCACAGGAACACAACTCCAGATCACTGCTTCAGGGTTTCATCTCTTCTCCAAGTCTCAAGGCAGGCCATGCTCTGTCCTCATGGAAAAGGTCCAAAACCTCCCCATTCAGTGACTCCCACACAGATGTTTCCTCAGCTCCAGATCCCACCCTGGGAAGCTGCACCCAACCCCCAGGTTCTGGGATCAACCCACAGCCTGCAAATCCCTGTATGGAGCCATCCTCAAATCACAGAATAATGGAATAGGATCTTTTAAAAGGCATCCAAATCTGTCCCCTGCCACGGCAGGGACACCTCCCACTATCCCAGGGTGTCCCAAGCCCTGTCCAACCTGGCCTTGGACACTTCCAGGGATGGGGCAGCATTCTCTGGGCACCCTGTGCCAGGGCCTCCCCACCCTCAAGTCTTAGGGCTCCACGTAAGATCTGAGCCTGAACTATCTGTGATTCCTTCCACATTTCAGTTTTCTTCTGATCATTTGTGAGCCACTGGCAGTTCAGAAGGTTCAACCACTAGGACAGCACCTTGTATTTTCTCCTCCAAAACCCCCTGAAACCAGGGATGTCTGTCAGGAATTGCTCAGCACAGGCTCCAGAAGACAACCTGCCTGTGCTACATGGGCTCTGGTCTGATCACACTGCTTGTCCTTGGAAATTGAAGGTAAAATTAATCTCAAGGTAAAAGAAATTATGAATTATTCCCTCAGTAACTCCCTTTCTTCCTTCATGGGAAGTCACACAAATCCTATACCATTAAATGACTCCAGTGATATTCCACACAACAGCTTTGCCAGCAAATGGTTCCTACCATGTGTATCCTTCACTTCTACTCACTGTCCCTTACCACTGCTGTCACCTCCTGCACTCGTTCCTGCAGGCTCCAGGCAAGCACTTCCCAACTCTCCTGCCCTGATCCCTCCTGCAGGTTATCACTCCCCTGTGCTCCAGCCTGCTCCAACTGATTGGAGAGTTTAAAGCCAGAGTTATATAATCACACCAAACAGATGTCTGAACCAAATTTTATTAGCTCAGTGTAGCTTTCTTGCATAAACACTGCTGCCTTTTTTGCCTCTTTTCTTCCCCTGGAGCACTGCTCTCCCCTCACCCCCCACCCCTTGCTCTCCTTTTGTTTCACTCCAAGTACAAATTCCCACTCTGTAGAGCAAGGCACCAGCAGAAGATTTAATTGATAAGCAAGCGCTGCACTCTGTAATTGTGTGTGACAGCTATTCTGGCTTGCACCAGAAGCAGCAGTAAATCAGAATATTGTACCACTTCAGAGCTGCTGGGAAGACAAAAATAGAAGGTGCAACTTTATTTCTGAAGGAAACTCACATCACATCCCCGGCGTAGTGCTTGATCCGGAAGTCTCTGTCGAACTCCAGCGTTTTGTCCGTGGCACAAAGCTGAAATAAATTCACATACATTAAAACCCACCCATGGATTGATATTAAAACACTACCCCTGGATTTACAAGCTCCATGGAAGAGCAACCTGCCTTCAAAATAGCATTGGGAACTACAGGAATTCCACTTTCTATGTGCATGTACAGATGTGAAACTCACTGCTGGAAAATATTTTCACGGATGCACTGTAAGAACATGTGCTTGTACAAATGAAGCTGCAAGAGCCTATAATTTTATGAAGAAATTATCTCAGAAACACCATTATGCAAAAAGAACACTCGTGCCTGTAGAGAAACATTGCACCCACGAATTAATTAATGATTTTTTTAAGTCTTGCTTTATATTTTTTGACATTGCAGTGTAACTCCTCAGCAGAAAAATGGGCCAACTGCTGTGACAACGCCAAGGCTTGTTCTGTCCCAGATCCCTCCTGGTCATCTGACATCCCTCAAACAGGGACCCCCCTGCAGATCCACTGCTCCAGGCTCAAATTCCCATCCCATCCCATTCCTTCTGCACAACAGAAGATGTCCAGTGACCACATGGCAGCTGTTCAGCAGCAGTGGCTGTAACACACTCATCCCTTCAGGAATAGCAGGAGCCAAAAAATCCATCAGGGTTGGCTTAATTAAAAAGGGAGAATGAGATAAGAATGAGGATTTTGTTATAGGCAAAAGGAGCAGGAGATGAATTAAGTCTTTGCAGGCAGCATTTAACAACACCGAGGGCTATGAGCAGATATCTGCTATCCACAAAAAGTCTCGGAGAAATAAAAGAGGAAATTAGCATGGTTGAAATGCAGGGCAGGAGGGATGATTAGGAGCAGAGAGATACACTCCAAAAATTCATCTGTATCCAAGAGCACAAAATAGATTGGTGCTGCAGAGCTGATGGATGACCAAGGTGCAGCAGGACACAGAGAAAATGAAGAAACGAGGCAATACCAGGAAAACAAAATCATTTTTCTTCCTGCAGCTTTGTTCCCAGCACAGGGCTTGGGAGCACCTTTTTCAGCCAACCAAACACACAGCTCAAACCAACAAGTCAATAAAAGAGGTAAATACCAAATGGAAAAAGAAATGTGTCTGTGCTACCAGACAGGGCACAGTTGGCAGCACAAGCTCCTCCTAAAGCTCATCCAGCTCTGGAGAGGCTGGAAGGAGCCATAACACAACACTCAGGGATTTTGTTGTTTGCTGGTTTGATTTTTTCCAAAGGAGTGATTCTCTCCAAACTCTGTGTCTACTGGACAAAGCAGTTGAAATTAGCAAAAAAAAGACCAGCAAGTCCCTTGATACAGAGGATCATCTGCTTGGGTTTCTGTGAGCCCTTTCACGAGGCTCCTCACTGACAGCACACAGCATTTGAGGGTGAGTAAAGACAGGAGAAAGGTGTTGGAAAGATGGGAATCCTGTAGGAGCCTGCCCTGAGTCTGTGCTTCCACAGCATCTCAAATGAGCCATAATCTGAGGGCAATGGGAAGGTCCTGGGGCTGGGTGGTGGCACTTAATCACTGAGGGGATTAAGTGGCACTTAATCACTTAATCGCAGCTGGGAAGAGCTGCGGGAGGCATCGGGAGTTAACGAGGCCAAAGCAGAGCAAATGAAACTCCCCAGCAGGGCAGGGATTCCCACTGAGAAAGGGCAAAGTTCACAGGAACTGATGGGCCCCAAACTGTCCCTTCCCCACTCAACAGGGATCTTAACTACCCTCCTTCATCTCAAAAAGGACATGGAGCACTGGGAGAGGCTTGAAGGGCAAAACCCATCCCCTGCTGACTGACTGCCCTGAGAGGATGGGCCGATGAACTCAGCCTCTCCAGGTTAGGAAAGAAATGCCCAGAGATGGTGGCAAAAGGTGTGGAGATGATGTAGAGGAAGACAAAGAGAACTGTGTTTTGCCATTTAAAAATGGCGTTTTGCCATTTAAAAACTAGGAGGTGAGAGGTGTAATCTAAAATGGAAAAGGGAGGAGGGAGGAAAACAGGGAGGAAGGAGTTCTTCACATGAGTATCTGAGCTGCCAATTCCTTGTCAATTTAAAAAACCACGAAGACCACACAAAAAACCCTACAAGGACACCAGGAGGTTCCTGGGCTGCAGGTCCCTGGAGAATGGGAGCATGTAAAGTTATCTCTACACATTTATCCCATATTGGCCTCTCACTTGGGCATTCACCCAATGTCTTGGGAGACACAACACCAGGTGGACTGGAATGGACCTTCTGATACTCTTCCCTTCACAACCAGTTTGTTGAGATTGATGTTCTCCACAATTTGAAGATTGATGCATTCATTGACCGTCTATCACTGCACTTGATCCTTCCAAAGCATAATATGAACAGAAAAAAAATGGAACTTGGAGAAATTGAGGATACGAACAGTGATGTTGGGAAGGGCCACCAGAACAGCTGGCACATCTGCACATCCAGATTAGCATTAGACAAATCTGAGGAGGACACCCCATTGCTCCAGGAACACAACATTCTGCCACAAATTCTGCTGGTGGAAGTGTTAACCAGCATTCTCCTGGCTTGTTTGGCCTTCCCCAGGACAAGGGCGCCAGCAGCATGGAGCAGCCAGGTACACAAAGTAGGACACGACTATTTAGGGCACCACAGCCCCCTAGAGCTTCTCCACATGGAGCCTGTGTGCAGCATGCTCTGCAGGGAGCAGTGGAGCATGAACTGGGCTGAGTTCCCAACACATGCACTTTAACTCTTTGGGAACAGCTCCCATCTGTGTGGAACTTCACAAGATCTGCATGGAACCACTGCAGTCTGCAAAGGCAGAGGGTGAGATGAAATCAAGCCCTTTGTTTTAATCCAAGTTAGAAGAGCTAGGCTCAGAAGGCTCAGGCTTCTCACAGCAGTTCTGGGTGGGAAGAGCTCTGAGGTGCTGGGACGCCTGCAGACATGTGATGGGGAGAAAAAATAATAATTATGCTGAGAGGTTTATGGGTCAATGTTTTCAAGGCTCTGTTGATTTAACTAGAAATTAGCAAGCCAGGCAGATCCACCAGCCCCTCCATAAACATTATTTATAGCAGGATTCCTTGTCTCCCTCTTAGCCTGTGCAGGCAGTTTCTGACAACGCCACCTCCTGCTGAGGAATGCTGCAGCTGGCAGTGCTGCTCTTTAATGTCTCCTTGCTGGGAGGGGACTCCTGCAGGCAAGGACTCGAGCAGATTTTATTTTTAAATGTGCATTTTATAGCCTCCCATAGCACCTCCTGGAATTCCATCCCCTTCTGCCACTGTACTAAAGGACCACCTGCTCCCTCCATGGCAGAGCCTCTTCCCCTGGGCAGATGTGTGAGCAAGGGCAGAACAGAAACCAAACTCCTCTCTCTGCATCTACTGACCAGACAGCTCCAGAAACTGGACCACTCCCCCAGCACCCCACTACAGAGGATTCCAGACTCCATCCCATCAGCATTACCACTAAAGGAAGCAGTTTGCATTCAAACAGGAACCCAGACCAGGCCTCACACTTGTTTTCAGGTGGGTTTTCTCAGAACATGCCATGTCACTGCTTGAGCACGTGAAATCTGGGTCAGCACTGGAATCAAGCTCCCTGTGCCCCTCCCTGAGCTCGGGTGCACGTGGCAGGTGAGACATCAGGTGTGCTGCAGCAAAAGGGCATTTAAGGAAAGCAACATCTGGAAGGAAAAAGTGGTTTTGGTTTTCTTTCATCTTGGCCTCTCCTCAGACAGCCCCAGCCAGATCCATTGTTTATCCTGGGCCTCCCGGAGGCAGCCTTTAGCACATATCTTACACAACCAGGCTAATTTGGTATTTCTGACCTACATAAAATGTTGTGCCGGGGTGGGAGGAAGCAAGGGGGACCAGCACTCTGAGCCATGCATTTCAGACAATGTTTCTGAGTAGAGAGACGTCAATAAATTAGAGGCCCTTATTTGATTACTCAGTGTGAAAGATTCTCAAATTAATCAGGCTGGTGACCATTTTGCAATCTGCTGCCAAGTGAGGAATAAATGAAGCCTTTTAATTCACCCATTGTAGCCCAGACAAAGCTAGGCAAGGGGCCTGGGTGCTCTGAGGTGCAGCGGGAGATGAGCACATTCTGCAGCCAATGATGATGAAAAAAAGCCCAAATCACAGTGCTGTAATAATGCAGGAGTGTGAATAATTTCACTGTCACTATGTATTAGAGCAGCCTGGGAAGAACAACACGTGGGCCGAGCCGGCATATCGATTGGTTCCAGATGACATCATGATATGTCAAGGCACGAGCTCAGGCTCCTTTTATACTGGAATAAAAGGGATGAGCCATTGGACAGGCTGGAGCTCCCTCTGCCGGGTTCCTCTGTGGCTGGAGCTGCTCCGGGCTCCTCATCTCACACTCCATCGCAGTGATTTCAACCCAGCCACCCCTAAACCCTTTTTCCTCATTCCATTCCACCTCAGAACATGGAGAAGGGATGGCAGAAGACAGCAGGGTCTGTGGGTTACCTTCCTGCTGGAGAAGTGTGCGTGCTTCCCCAGTTTGTTGTTGAGGGCCTCGAGGAACATCTCATCCGTGACTTTCCCCACGTTCATGCAGGCATCGTCCAGAATGGCAATGATCCCTTTGTGCTGCTGCTCCACCAGGTCCACGATAACCTGGTTGTTGAAGTAATCAATCTGCAGGAAACAAAGGACAGGGGTGTTGGTGACCTTGGCTGCAGAAATGGGAGAGTACCAGTGCTGACCACAACACCCAGCGTGACAGCGAAGAGCAATCAGCTCTGAATGTGCAGATCTGTAATTCCAGATCAAGCAGGCTGCTCTCCTACACTGCACAGCAATAAAAGTGATCTTTCAACCCCCTCAGATACATCTCAAGAGCTCTGCTGCAGAATGCCCTTTAAAATGATTTTCACAATTCAGCTGTGTGCAGTCACCACAGTGATACTGCACATCCTGTCCTTGGCTTCTGAAGAGAGTTTGAACAGGAAAAGTCAAGGTTTTTATGTGTTACTATCAACTAGAAAAATCCATAATCACTCAGAACAGAAACCCACAGTTATGTGTGTGGCACCACAGAGGTGCCACAACAGGTTTCATCTCAGAGCCAGAGTCCCTTACTTTCCTAAGGAGACGTGGTGAGGTGACTGGGGAGCTCCTGCCCCAGCCTGAGGCCAGCCTGACAGGACAGCTGGCAGGAATAGAGATGTCCCATTGACTGGAGCCTGTGTGTGGAGCAACTTCAGATCTGGGACTTGTGCTGGTACACTGACCTCACAGTGACCTCTCCCTCCCCTGCCAAAGCACTCACATGCTTCCAGGGAATTCCCTCTCGCTGGTACTCCTCCTGCTCCTGCTTTAGAACCAGTTGAATGAAGAGCTGCTGCAGCTTTTCATTGCAGTAATTAATGCAGAATTGTTCAAAACTGCAAAAACATGAGAAGAAAAGGTGATGAGTGATCTGGGAAAGGTGAGGGCACAACACTGGGCTTTAGAAAGTGGCTCACCTGTTATTATCAAATATCTCAAAGCCATAGATATCCAGGACCCCAATGACTGTGTTCTTGCCATGCACTGTAGTGTCATAGTTCTTCACCTCGATGACATCATTGATGTGTGTCACAATCCAGCAGAAGAGACGCTCGTAAATGGCCTGCAGGAAACACAGACTGAGGGCTCCTACCTGCATCTGCCCCAGCTCTGCCCAGGAAATTGGACACAGCTCATTCCAGGCCTCGACCAAAGCTGCAGGTAATGTTCTGCTGCAAGTGAGCAGCTACTGACTGCAGAAAATATTCTATGGAAGTATTCATTTTCTTTCTTCCAAAACTCGTTTATACCAAGTCAAAATCCCAGTGAGGTCACTGGGTGCAGCAGTTCCCTAATTTGATTCCAGTCAGCTTTTCAGCTGCCTAATAAGTACCATTCCCGAGAATTATTTAACAACAGTGAAGAGCAAGAGAGACGTCAGTCACAGAAACCCAACAACTGAACACAATGACAGGAAAAGAATCCTGTTCACCTTTCACAAAGATAATGTTCTGTAGGCAGAGGTGTCTTCAAAGTCTTCATGTTCAAAATGTGCTGTGAAGCTGGGTAAATACGTTATCTCAGGAAAAGAAGTCAAGTTAATAATCAATGACCTTCATAACTTCATCCATTCCTCCCTTATAATTTGGTTTCTTAGCAGAGGAGGAACAATTGTCACTCCTGCCATCAGTACCCACTTTTCTTGTGGAAGGTGTCCCTGCCCATGGCAGGGGGTTGAAACGAGATGATCTTTAAGGTCCCTTCAACCCAAACCAGTCTACAATTCTTTTAAAAAAATTAAAAGAAATAACACTCTGTGTTACCAACCTGAATTCTAGATGTTACAGTTCCACTCACTACTCTTTGAATTTAACTGCAGAATGAAGTTGAGGATCCCATTTCACAGAAGATTCCTGCCTGTATAATACACCTGCAGATGCCAGCCCAGCCTGCACCCCATCCCCTCCTCGGTGTGCCTGGCACTGCTGGCTGTGGGAGCTGGAAGGGCAGGGATGGGGAGGTGCCACAGACCCCTACAGAACTCAGGAGCATGGTTCAGAGAGAAATCTGCAGGATGTACAGCAAGCCCCGTGCTTATTGACCCACCCAGGACTGAGCACTGCAAACTGTGCAGTTCTGACAGCAATGCCTCCCTTGGGCACTGCCACTCTTTGCTGCTCTGAGAGCACCTTAACCCACGGGCAAAAGCAGCAGAGATGTTCTGGGTGAGTGTCACACACCTGTGCACAGGAAGGGGACTGAACTCACCTTTGCAAAGGCATCTCTGCCGTAGGTGGCCTCCTGCTCCGTGTGCTGTTTGTCGATGACGTCCCTGCCCGTGGCCACCGTCCGGAACAGCAGCGCCTTCTCCACCAGCTCGGCCTTGGTGGACAGGAGATCAGCAATGACCGACACCACCTTGCTGTTCTCGATGATGGGAGTGTCTCCATCCACAGAGAACTTCAGGTTCCCCTGCAATCAGCAGCATTTCTCCATCAGCCTTTACTAACAGGGATCAGCACACCCTGAGTCCATTCATTTTCCACCTGCTACTCCAGGCAGGAAATCTCCTGCCACACTGGAAGGTGGGTCCTGCATATCCACACCCTCAAAGCTCCAATGTCAGTGGGAGCAGCAACAGCCTTCTCAAAGCAAAACATTCCTGCTTAGCGTTCAGCTCAGCTTTTGGGACAAACAACATCAAATCCTTCCTGAGAATCAACCAAACACCATTCCAAGATTTAGAGTCCAGGGATAGGGAATTACACCATGTATACAAATGCTGGATGTAGCATTTGTCTTCACTGCAGCTCTCCATGAAACCACTGGCTGCAGTTCTCCTGGCAGTGCTACTGCAACAGAGGGAATGGGAATGGCCTGGGGAAGCTGAGAGGTCAGTGCCAGTGGGACTGGACTGGCAGCACGACTCTGCTCCTGGGTACCTTCCATGCCAGGGTTAAGCAGTGACACCTTTGGTGATCCACAGCAGAGGGTGGTCTCCCAACCTGCCTGCATGGCCCCACTCTGCTCTGCTTCCCCTCCTTCCCAGCACTGCTGTCCCAAGGAGGAGACGGAACCGGAACAGAATTGTTCTTTGCTAACCTCCTCCTGCCCACCTCTTTCCTCAGGGAAACACAAGAACTGAACTGCAGGGACACTGTGCAGGGGAGGAGACTCTGTAACTCCCAGGATCCAGGAGAAAGAAGGATTTCCTCAGCCTTTGAACACAAAAAATTAGGAGGTCTCCTGTGTTTCCTGTGCTAAACCTTCACCATGAAGTGAACAGAACCACTGTGGTGAAGGTGAGTGTGAGGGCAAAAAGGGACAGAAGCTCCCTATCTCCTCACTGCCAAACCCCAACAGTTCCTTTTTCAGAACATTTAACAGCTCCCAGTACTTAGTGGTATGTCTGGTTTGGGATCTGGAACATGCAGAAATACATTTGATCATCACTGCAGTGCCCTGTTCCAGCAAGGACTTCCTCTCACCACTAGAGCTGTGAACTGGACACATTTTTCCAGAGCTTCCAAGGGCTTCTGCAGCAGGAAAATCAGAGGTGCTGGCAGTACAAGCTCTCCTGAGGAACAGCCCAGGGATCAGGGATGGAGATCCATAGGCAGGGAGCTTACCAGGTGCAGAATGGCTGCCACGATTTTGTAGACAGTCTGAATCTCCTCCTGCTTGAAGCCAACCACCTTCATGGCATCAGCGACTGCCTTGAACTCAGCCCCGTCGTTGATGGAACACTGAGGGGAGAGAGAAGTTTGGGATGGGGAGGTTTAATGGAAGTCAGCTGTGAGGAAGCAAGGATTTCACAAGCCCATGGGAAACAGAGATTGACTTTGATGTTTCTCAGAGGCAAGACACTGTCATGAGGTTTCCCAGCTTATTCCAATGCCATCTTGCGTGCTTGGACACTGAACGCTGCATTGCACAAACGTATTCTGGCAGCAGGAGACACAGAAATCCACCACAGCACAATAAGTTTCCCAGTGGAATTTGCTGAGAAAGAGTTCATAAAAAATCCCAGAAGAACAGGGACAATTTGTGCAGTCACAGGCCCTCTGAGCAGAGACTACAAAGCACCACCTGGAAATCTCTTTTCTCTCCCTTTCTCAAGATAAGCCTCTCCCTCCCTCCCTGCAGCCTCCTGGGTTTGTTTCAAAAGCACATTTTTAGAGAGAGTCAGCTGGCATGTGAGAAGGTCTCTGGTTTCTGTATCAAAGTGCACCTCACAAAAGCACCTAGGAAATCAGGGAGCCTTTGGTCTGGACCCTGCTTAAAAGGGACAACACCAGGGACAACTCCAGATGTATCTGAAGTGTTCAGGATCTTGTTGTCCTAAAAACTTTATGGGTTTGTTCTCTTCTTTCCTGCTCAGAGTTCCCCCTTGAGGACAAGTCAGACATGGAGACTCAGTGCTTCAGTAGCTCAAAGACTCTGCTGCAAAAAAATGAGTCCTTCTGGCTTTTTGGTCCAGAAGGCAGTTTAAGGTACCTATTATGGAGCGTGGAATGTCTGCCACTGGTAATGGGTCAAATATGCCCACACCTGCATTTATTAATAAATCATTTTATTGCTGCTTATAAGCAGACACAAATGCAGCATGCACAGGTATATTTGTGTACGTTAAGCAGAATAGAGATATTTTTTCTATGATTCTAAGTATACTTGTGCTTTATTTTGTAGCACGAGAAATTTCATTGCAAACAGCACACCATTGTCACCTTTCCCTATTCATCCTGACTGATCTCAACTTCTGCTAGCTCAGCAGTGCTTTGAGCACTTGCAGCAGCACTTCCAATGTTAAGCTGTCCCTGGGCCCCTCAGACCCCTCACCTTGAGCTGTGCCCCAGGGCAGATGTAGCTGTAGGCCGACGCATCCTTCTGGAGGTGCAGAGAACGCAGGAGCTGCTCAGAACCTCCCTGCAGGAGCTGCGTGAAGAGTGTTTAGAGAAATGGTGAATGAAAAATACAAAATCTTTCTTTTTTCTGTCTCTTATTCATCTGCTTGACAAGCAAAATCATGAAAATATTAATCACTGCTGCAATATCAGGAGCAGAACATGCGAGATGCAGAGTCTGCCCTGGTGCAGGACTCTGTCACCACAAATCGCTGTCCTTTAGAGTCACAACTGTATAAACACCAGCCTGAACCCCTCACAGACCTGTTCACACCTATGCCCTGCCACAGCTGTGCCTTGGCAAGCACATTGCCCACACAGAGACTTCTCCTCCTAGAAAGGACACATCCATAAGGAAAGTGCTAACATGCCAACAGGGAGTACTGAAAAAGTGGGAAAAAAATAAACAAACCTACTTTTCCCTCACTGCAGAATCAAGGTTATACTAATACGCTGACCATATCCCCCAAAGGACACACAGGGAACCACCACACAATGTGGAAGATATTAAAAAACATCCAAAAAACCAAAAAAGTCAACTTGGTGTCATAAAATTACATCCATATGGACTAAAGGCCTAAAGAGAAAATAGAGGGATTAGGCTTACTACAAATAAAACAGTGAGTCAAAGTCCAATGTCCTACCATATTTGTTTAGTTTAAGCCTCCTTGTAAGTTTATAAACGTGTTAATATGGGACTGGAGGATAGAAAATCCATCTTCCCAGGCTCCCTCCCACCCCAGGCTCCCGCAGAGAACTGAAGAACCGAAGATCACCCAAGATGCTGCAAAAGGGAACCCTCTGCAAAACACATGAGAGGGTGAAAGCCCTGAGTGCTCTGCCCAAAGTGTCTGGGAAACTGGGGACAAGTCACTGCTCCAGCAAAGGAACACAAACCTGGTAGAAGGAGTGGAAGCTTCGCTCCCCAGGCTGCTGCACGATCACACGGGACTGGAGGAACAAAGCACAGAGCTGGGTGTTACTGGGATATCAGCACCTCCCCTCAGACACTCACACCACCAGGACACCTCAAATCTGTCCCACCTCACACTCAGGCTCCTGGCAACACCATCACACAAGTGCGACCCTGGAGCTTGAGGTCTACAATCAAAAGCACCAGCTTGTGTAACAGCTGCAATGCCCTACTTCCATCCAGGAATCTCATGTGGGAACCACAGGATGGCTTCCATGGAAGAGTCAAATAAAACATGATTTTAGTTTCAGAATTAGTTCATCACTGGAAATGAAAACCAGAACCCTGGGACTACAGACAAATGCTCAGGGCCTGGTGGTCACCACTCCTACACCCCCAGGACAGGCTGCCCTCAGCACCCAGCCACGGTACAAGGGAATGCTCTGCCTGACACAAGGGATTTGTTTTAGGGATCTGCAGCTCCATTCCAGAATCCTCATTCCAAAGCAGTATAAAACAGTACAAAAAAGAGTTAAATGCAGCAGACATTCAGGCAACAAGCAACATGTCCTTATTTTATGCTACAAGTTTGAACTATGAAGAGTGATGAGGCACAAAGCTGTGCTGGGGAGGTTTAGGTTGGATCTCAGGGAAAGGTTCTTCCCCCAGAGGGTGCCGGGCACTGCCCAGGCTCCCCAGGGAATGGGCACATTCCCAACTCTGCCAGAGCTCCAGGAGCCTTTGGACACTGTTCCCAGGGATGCACAGGGTGGGATTGTTGGGGGGTCTGTGCAGGGCCAGCAGTGGGACTGGATGATCCTTGGGGGTCCCTTCCAACCCAGGACATTCCATGATGTGTTCCTGCTACAAAGCCACTGCCTGTTACTGCTTGTGTCTGGGCCAGAGCCTCCACTGCTTTCAAATGGAAACAAATTTAACTTGGGAGAAGTCAAGAATATGAAATAAACAATCAGGATAAATAAATCATCAGGATTTAAGTCACTGCAGCTGCAGTCCCAGCACTCTTTTTACATTAAAGTATACCAAGTTAAATGTTTGGGTTTGTTGTTTTGTTTTTTAAAATATTTATTCTGAAAACAGACTTCAGGGAAATACGGGGAGAAGTAAAAAAGAAACACAAACAAAAAAGGGTGTTGGCAGATGTGGTCAAACACATAATCAAAGCCAGACGCGTCTCACACAGCAAGAACTGTTAATGGCTCACACTTGGTTTCTGCAGTTTTGCATATTCCAATGTTTTCAGACACCACTTAATCACATGAAGAAAATAATTATGCTCAGGACCACTTGGAAGGTATAAAAACAATGCTACCAAACAGCTCACCCAAGGCTGTGGTGTTATTCCAAAATAACACTTCCCAAGCAGACTTGCTCTCTAGAGCCCTCTCCTCCAGGGAGAGCTCAGTGCAGGAATTGCAAAGCAGGAGGTGTGCAGAGGGTAAATTGTATCCAAAATAAAAACTGAAATTAAACTTCACACATGTAGACACACAAAATCCTTTGGGTAACACAGCCCTGTTCCTGGTGAGGTCTGGAAGTTGTGGTGCTCCAGGAACAGGGCACTGCCAGCACTGCAGTAGCTTTCCTGACTCCTGAGGAAAAATTAAGCCCTGGATTTATTTTCCATGCCCTCAAACCTCACCTGCTGTACATGTTTGAATGGAAAACTTTCTACTGGCAAAGCCCAGACTGCAAAAGTAACTCCAGCAAAGGCTGTAACCCTGGAAGGGAGGGTTCCTTACCTTTTCTAGCAGGTAATTATTGATGTGCCCACCTATGGGGTCTCCCTTGAAATCGAAGTTGATGTCCATGTATTTTCCAAACCGGCTGGAATTGTCGTTGCGGTTTGTTTTGGCGTTGCCAAAGGCCTCCAACACACAGTTAGATTTCAGCAGGATGTTCTTCACTCTGCAGCAGGGATGGATGGATGGAAAAGGGAACAGGGTAAGACTTCAACACTTACACCACGGGACATTTTTTCACAGCCATTTCTCCAGAAGAATTCAATGACAGCAGTGATGCTCTTTGATGGCAGATTTGGGCAGATGTGGATGACATCAGCAATCCCATGGGAGATCAGCTGGGAGCTGTCAGCAGCACTCAGAGCAAGCAAATGCTCTTTGGTTCACAGACCAGATCCCCACCGTGAAATCAGCACCAGAAAGTCAGTTTCTACACACATTTGAATTCTGAAACCAATTTTCTGAACTCTTTTTAAAGTCATTTTCAAAAGTTCATTTGGGGTAGGTTTAAGTCTGTTTCTGCAGAAAGCCACATTCTTTGTTCCAAATTTTTACTCCAGGACAGAGACATTTTGCAATTCAGAATCATGTGAGCCTGGAAGGTCACAGAATACACTCCTTGCACTCCACATGGTGTTCTAGCCCACTCAAATTTCAGGCAATTTGCCCCAGGAAAAGTAATTTAGAATCATTTAGGTTGGAAAAGACCTCTAAGATCATTGAGTCCTGCCATTAGACAGCTGATACTGGCTGGACGATATTTCTAGATGCTGTTTTGATTTTGAAAGTCTGAACTTTCAAAATAAGCTTTTCAATGTGATTTCAGCAAATAATATTGCAAAATTCCCAGAGTAAAAGCAGTACCTGAAGAAGTTAAGTATAAATCAGCATGTACAAGAGACCATCTGATAACGAGGTGCTACAGAGCCAACAGAAAGAGATCCACAAGAGGGAGAATTTCCCTTCTTTTCCAGCCCAGGCCTTACCTCTCCACCTCAGCCCTCTGCCCGAGGTTGGTGATGGCTGCTATGTACTGCATTATGTATTTACTGGCCTCAGTTTTCCCAGCCCCGCTTTCACCTGGGGGCAGAAACACCACGGTGACCAAACAGATGAAAAAAGCAAAACAAATCATTGGACAGAAGATCTCAATTCTACCCCAGTAGTGCCTGGGGGAGTTTGATTTTTTCTTTTTAAAGCAATCTTTGTGTGTATTTGGGACGTTTTCTAAACACAGCCATAACCCTGCCTGGCTGCTGCTGTTTCTGGGCTGAGTTTGAGCAATTGTGCTGTGAGATTCCACAGGTTGGGAAAAGGGCTGGCACACAGAGGATCAAAGGAATATTGTTAGAGGAGAAAGCCTGGCCTAGAGCAGCACAAGGGGCCACTGTTCAGCACCCCAGCCCGGGGCTCTCTCCTTTCAGAGCTGCCCGAGCATGGGGACATCCAGGAAACAAAGTGCCAGGATCCAGCCAGGGATCTCTCTGGTACCAGTCCTGCTCCCACTGCTGGAGCCATGGCCTTTCCAGTGGAGCAGGGAACAAACAGTGACCAGTCAGGGCAGTGACAAAAATCAGCAGCTCCTGAGGAGAGACAAGCCTAGTTCTGCTGATCCCAGCTCTGCTGATCCCAGGTCACCCTGATCCCAGGACACACCCCGGAGCAGACACAGGGCTCCTGCTCACATTATCCCTCAGCAGGCATAGATCCAGCTCCTGACTGGCACCAGCTCTTGAATGAGATAAGAAATAATTGTGCCGGTCTTCACACACGGATTCAAATGCAAATAAGCAGCTTTAAGATTAATGAAGTTTCTTTTATAAAACGCTGTCATTAGCCAATCCATTATTCTCCTTTCGCCTGGAATTTCACACAGATCAAGTGCTCATCACCATGCAAAGCCCTCCTCGCCTACCTGAGATGACAATGCAGGTGTCTTTGGATCGTCTCTTCATGGCTTTGTAAGCAGCATCAGCAATGGCAAACAGGTGGGGAGGCCTCTCATAGAGCTCCCTGCCCTTGTACTGCTCGATCGTGTCCCGCCCGTAGATGTTCAGGTTCTTGTAAGGATTCATGGAAACAACCACCTCTCCGATAAAGGTGTAAATCCGGCCCTTCTCGAACCTGCCCGGAGGAGACAAAAGGCAGAAATCAGAGAAACGCAGAGGTTCAGGGCAGGAGCCGCCCGGGCCATCGGGTGAACTCTTCCATCCATCACCCGATGGAAACACGACAATAAAAGCCTGGCTCTGGACATTCCCTGAGCAGGGATGGCACAGCAGCAGAGACCCGAGGGTACAAGGACAACGACCCAGGGCTGGCTTGGAGTTCTACCACCTACAAAAGACATTTCTACCTCTGTTTCACTTCCAGATACATGATACAGAATTACAGTTTCTACAACTGACAACAAGTGAACAAGAGGGTGAGGAGCAAATCTAATCTGATTCATAAAGGGGATTTACAGGCAAATTCTTTGTTCACATTCTGTAGTTGTCCATGACCCAGCTCAGGCCAAAGGAGCAGAAGTTCTGAAGCCCTCACTTAGAGGTCTAATCACACTTGAAAGTAAAAAAGACAGAAGCCCAGGAGGAAGTGCAGCCTCTCAGCTCTAGCACTGAGTCCTTTTTGCTGGAAGGCACTTTGGTATCATCACTGCTGCTACACCAGAGGGGAATAATTTCTAAGAATGTGTGCAAACAACCCTAAACTACACCATTCCTATCCCTACCTGGCCCTTCGATTCTTTCTGTAAACAAGGCAGAAAATAACTTGATTTTAGTTTTTAAAAAGTGTTTAGGTTAGAAAATGTTTCCAAACAAATTCCCAGTTTATTGAAAGTTACCTATGAAGAAAACTCAGAATAATTCCAGATTATCAGCTGAGGAATTCACAGAGCATTTGTTTCTCAGGAGAAGAAAGGACAACAGCAGGTTTAGGGATCAACACACAAACCCTGGATTTCCAGCGCCCATCCCTGTCTGCAGCTGTACTTAAACCTCGGGACATTAGATGGCACCAGAACCCCTCCACAGAGCACGGGAGCCTCGAATCCTGATGGACTCCGGCACAAATTTCAGCATTACTTTATTGAATTTATTATCACCCCCATGTGGTGACAGCCCTGACATTTTCTATTGTTCATTTGAGAATTTTCTGCAGCATCTTGGCAGTGTCAGTTTTTAGCAGGTGTAATAAAACTCAAGAAATATCATCCAGCAACCAGCATTCCACTTTCTAGAAGTGTTTGTGCATCCCACTCCAGCTTCCTCCTGGAACACTGCACTGGGAACACACGAGAATTGAAAAACATCCTCTTGTTCCTACATCACTTTTAACAGCAGGTACGCATTTCTCAAAACAATAATGAGCTTAAACTGCAAAGGTATTTTACATTCTTGAGATATATGCTGTTTGAAAGGTACCAGTAATGTTTTAGAAAAGATAAGGTCAACATAATTAGCAATACCAATACCCCTAATTTTAATTTTTTGGAAGATCCCAAACAGGCAGAAGTGCAGAGGGATCGGATACCAAGCTGGGAGCCCATGTGAAACTCTGCATACACAGAGGAGAGCTTGAAAAACCAAACCCACATAACACTGTTGGTATTAAGGAGATCAAGTCACACGGGAACATCAATATGTAATGGAAACCACAAGGACATCACAATGAGCAGAATCATTCCCACCTGTTGGAGACAGACACCTGAAAAAGGTGAATTACCCAATGGAGAACAGTGAGCCTGCTCTCCCAAGTCCTGGCTCAGCAGGACAGAACTGCAGCTCAAGGCACTGCTGATGCTGAACATAAAGATCCAGCAGATTGTGGATGAGGTTTTAAGCCCCATGAGCAGCTGGAGGGTTCATGGCCACAAACAAAGTGAGGGGGGTTGGTTTAGCAGAGGAGAAATAAAGAAATAAAGGCCATTCCTGCTGCAATGTCATGCCAAGCCACCATCACAGCACCCAATACTCTGACCTCTTCCTTAAGTAATGAATTATGTAAACTTGCATTGCCAGAGCCCAGTTTAAGTTTCCTCCCATGACAGTTCAGCATCCCTGAGTGAATCATAGAATCAGGGACTGTCCTGAGTGGGAAGGTACCCACAAGGATCATCCAGTCCAACCCCTGGCCCTGCACAGACACCCCAACTATCCCAGCCTGTGCATCCCTGGGAGCAGTGTCCAAAGGCATCTGGAGCTCTGGCAGCCTCGGGGCCATGCCCATTCCCTGGGGAGCCTGGGCACTGCCCCAGCACCTCTGCCCCTAAGCAGAACCTCCAGATCTGGCCCTGCCAGCCCCCACTCCGGCCGGGTTCCCGCTGGGATACTGGCATAGGCAGCAGGTTCACTGCCTGTCACTACCCACCAGCTCAGCTCAGCTCAGACGACAGATTGCGCCTCCAAGGCAAGTTCTAAAAGGTTTTACTGGGCTCTGATGAGTTGTGACTTCAGCTCTGTGGCAAAAGGCAGATGGAGATGAGGGGGAAGAAGGATCCGTCACTAGGCTTGACAAACAGGCACCTCTCCAGCCTGGCTTTGGGGATACAGAGTTTATGAACAAGTGACACACCCATTTACATCTCAGTTAATTTCTCTTTATTTCCTAGAACCAGAGTTAAAATTGCAGAGCTGTGCTCAGATGTTCCCATCAGGAGCTCCAGCTCCTTGCCCCTCGTTGCTGATAAAGCCCCTTTTCATCCCCGAGCGTGGCTCGGCACAGCAGCAAGCCAAGAACAGCAGGGCCTCTTTTCCTGGCTGCACGGCTCCGGTGGGAGAGCCGGGTTTGCCTTGCCCATGGAGAGTTCAGGGAATCTTAAGAAAACAACCCATGAGGACAGTGCAAATGGGGAGCTTTGAGCTGTGTTAAACCCATGACTCCTCTGCAGGGCAAGGTCACAAAACAAGACCACGAATCCATTTAGTGCTTTTCACAGCCAGCACAGGCATTTTAGTGCTAAAGTGCAACAGGTAGAACTGGAGTTTTGTTATTCAAAGTAACAACAATGCAGTTCCTTGATAAAAAACGTTCCTTGATAAAAAAAAGTTCCTTGACAAAAAGAACCCCAGGATCCACTCCTGGGGTGACACCCCCAGGGTCAAACCTTGTTTTGTATCTCATGGAAATCACATCAGCTTGTGCTACAACAAAAGATTTCCCTGGAATAGTTCCATTTGAATAATTTCTGTATCAATGTCATAGAATCATGAAACATCTGGAGTGGGAAGGGACCCCCAAGGATCATCCATTCCAACTCCTGGTCCTGCCCAGACACCCCAACGATCCCACCCTGTGCATCCCTGGCAGTGCTGTCCAAAGGCTCCTGGAGCTCTGGCAGCCTCGGGGCCGGGACCATTCCCTGGGGAGCCTGGGCAGTGCCCAGCACCCTCTGGGGGAAGAACCTTTCCCTGATACCCATCCCAAATTCCCCTGGCACAGCTCCAGCTGTTCCCTGGGTCCTGTACCTGTCGCAGGGAGCAGAGATCAGAGCTGTCCCTGGGGAGGAGCTGCAGCCCCAGTGAATCTCCCCTCAGTCCCCTCTTCTCCAGTAGCTCAGCAGCCAAAAATCAATTCACAGTATTTAATCCTTGTGAGATATTTTGAGGAAGAACATCAGCTCTTTCATGAGAAGTTTTTATATCAGTTTTTATTACCTCATTAAAACATCAATTGATAATGAGGAAATAAAAATCAGTGAGTCGCAGAATATAAATTAAGGGAGAGAAATTCTTCTCTAGGAAAGAAGTCCACTAAGGCAAGAAAAAGGCTTTTACTTTGTTTTGTAGTTTTTATTTTAAGGGAAAGGAGTTAAAAAAAAATATCTTTAAGTGCAAACAGGGTATATTCACATGCAGTTGTTCCTAGAAAATACACTGCAGAAATGGGAACACTGAAGCAGAAATCTCCACCACCAGAGAGCACTCACATTTAGGATTTCCCCCACCTGACAAACACTCCAGTCAAAAATAAAACTGTTCTTACCGAGGAAATGATGCAACTTCAAATGCACTCAGTACAAATAAAGAAAAGTTAGTCGGCAAGACTTGGAACCCACACTCCCAAACAACATCTGCAGGACAGGACCATTACACAAAGATGCCCCACCAGGCCACCCGGCTCGAGAACCAGCACCAGACAAGGGATTCCTAATTAATCATTGACATGTAACTCCTCTGCTCCAGAAGCCAAAGAGCCCTTGGGGGAGCACTCCCAGCCCTGAGCACCGGCAAACAGCTCCTCACAAACCCACTTTGCCACTCCGTGCCCATCTGTCCAACATCCCAGGGACAGAGCACCTGCTGGAGAATCACTGCAAGTCACAGTTTGCTGTTCCTTTAGGAGAGCTGAAGTGTAGGTACTGGTATTCTGATCATTTTCTACTGGAAAAAGCCCTTCTCTGCTCCTGAACTGCTCCCTTCTCAGCACTGCTCACAGCCTGACAGCACATTCTGCTTTACAGACACACCAAAGCTTTCCCCATCAGCACGTGCTCCCTTGAAGCTCCTTGGGCTCAGCCCTTCCTGATGCTCCGCAGGTCCCCAGAACAGACCCTGCTCAGTCAGTCACAGCACAGCCACCCCCTGGGATGGGCTCTCAGTCTGGCTGTGCAGCAGTGCCTTAAAGGAAAGGAAACGTTAAGGCAAAGCAAATAATTCAGCACAGAATCAGGAGTGCTACAGCTGCCTCAGCTGCGCTGATCAGCAGCAAACCTTGTCCCACCGAAGGTTAAGAGAATCAAAACTGACTGCATCAAACTATGTTCTATTTCCAACTTTTCTGTGAACGCCAAAGCACAGACTGAAATACTGAGTATGAGCACACACCTTCTTCCTTCTCTGAGCATGGGAAGAATAATGCAGGAGTTGCACACCTCTAGTATGTGGAGCAGGGACAATTCCTTTTCCTGATGTAAGCACCCCACATGGTTTGGGTTACTCTCCCAAATGGGGTAACAAACCTTAGTTTTTTTTTTCCATGAAATATATATATTGAAACTCCATGACTGCAGGCTTTGAGTTGATTCTCTTTGCAAACCTGCATGAAGACTTTAATTAAAACTTGTGTTCATGAAGAGATGTTCATGGAGAGTCAAGGATGGCCCTTTAGGATGTGTTCGCTAAGGAAGGGAATTTAAGCAAACTTCTCTCAGTGAAACCATATTTACCTGTTTTTTAAGTGCAAGAATGAGTAGCCTGCACTCACCCAAGGGAACAACTCCATTCTCCTTGTGCTTTGGGAAGTGAGTGACTTTCCTAAAGCAAACTTCATTCTGTGCCTCAGGTACTTGAGCCTTTTCTATGTGATACCAGGTCTCTCCACTGAGAGTTCAGTGCTGCTTAAAGACTTTATTTTAGGTAAATCTGAAAATAAACTCAGCTGTCAAGCAGGACTTCAAGTCTTTCAGTAAATTGTTCATAAACTGTCTCACAGCAAATCAACCTCTCACAAGAGCACTCAGATAAACAGGATTTGCATTGGCAGAACTATGGCTAAAATATTCCTGCTGCTCTTGGAAAAACAGATCAAAAACTGTCCAGTCAGTATAACCTCCCTGCACCAGGAAAATGATCCAAGTCTGTCCTGATCATGAATATGCATGTCTACAATATTCAAAATATGCATATCTACAAGGCTCTGATCCACCCTGACGGCCAGAAAAACTGCAATTAAATTCATGTTGGGTGCAGGTGAGATTTTTGCTTGCAGTTGGCCTGCATGGACTCGGTGCTCAGATGCTGCCAGTTGAACAAAATAGGAAATGCCATTTGGAGCTTGTTCTGCACCACTCCTTTCCTGTATGGAGGGAGCAGACAGGGTGAGGAATACTCCATTCATCTGCAGCCTCCAGCCAGCTTTGAAATTAGGTTAAAAGAGTTCTTTGTAATGATGTCATTTTTTTCTAAATAAAATTAGCAAACTACGAGTGACCACTGCCACATCTTCCTCAACAAACCAAGGTTTAAGTAAATTGTCTGTAATTTGATGAGGCTGATTCAGCTCCAACCCAGCTGACCCTTGAGTCATTCACCAGCTCTGCAAACCCACTGGGTAAGGTCAGGGGAAGGAAAATGGGAAATGGATGCTAAGCCAGCTCTAATGAATGCTGAATAAAGTCTAAAACTGGGAGATGTAGGAATAGGAATAATATTAAAATCCCGCTCCTTAAAGGTAAAGCACTAACCTTGCACTGAAAAAACGCCAAACCACTAAACACAGGAGTCACTGAACTTTCATTTCTATTTGCGTCAGCCTGGCTGAGCTCTCTCTGCAGCAGGGAAGCCCTGCACGCTTCTTTTCGAGCTCTGGAGCACAGCAGAAGGCACAAGCAGACTTGAGACAGATAAGGAGTCAAAGGGAAGCTCTTTGAAAAGCCTCCACAATGCTTTGTGGTTTATTCCAACCCGCACGGGAAGAAGTCGCTGCCAGTGCAGTTAGAGGGAAGCAGTTTGCTCCCTGTGTGTGGAGCAGTAAAACTCCCCGTTTCCATGTGAAAATCTGCCTGGGACACGGTAAAATCCGAGTGCAGTAACCACATTGCTGTGCTCTGGGCAGGACGGTGCCCTGAGTGCTGTCCTGAGGGGGAATTATCCTGTCATCCCAGATTTAACCAGGAAAGAGCAGAACAGGCTTGGGATAGCAGCAAACAAGAGGCTGCCACCTGCCCATAATCTCAAACTTTTTAATCTGCCAAATAAAAGCACATAATCTATAAAGAGACAGTAAAAAGCAAAAGAAAGTTCAACAGTCAGGTGGGTTCTCCTCTCTGCTGCTATCACATCCCGAGCCAGCTGGAGCACTGAGCCTGTCATGCAAAGGAACTCATTTAAATGCGTGAGACTCACAAAACTACTCAGGAGGAGGAAAAGGTGGAAGTGATCACCTACAAATACCTGGAGAGATGAGAATCATCCTGCCAGGCAGCCAGAAGAAAATATTAAACAGAACACAACACAGGCCCGTACAAAGGGAAAGTGGGAATGGAGGACCCTGGCCAACACAAGCTGAAGAGGGAAAGCTGCAGAGCAGTTCGGTGGGAGCTGCAAGGAGCAGGGAATTCTGCTGGATATGGCTGAGGTTATTTTATGAAGTATTCAGAAGATCTGGCTTCCTGCACTGGCCAACAACTGACTTCATGATCCATTATGTTCCTTCCACTCTGATGTCACAGCACTCAGGTACTTAAAAAAGACATTTTACCTTCATTCACCTCCTCTTTCCAAACCCCGTGCCCATAATAACCGTAACCTGCCACATCACAATTACCTTAGCCTTCAATTTCGGGAATTCAGCTTTGCATGTTGGACTGTACACCCCTGTGTTAAAAGATTTGCTACCTTCAGGCATTTCAGGGGACAAAACTGCACAAACATCTGCCCAAAGGGCAAACATCAGGGCACTGCCTGGTGGCTGGATAGATTTGCACCATGAGGAACATCGCGCCTGATTCCCTCACCCTGGTTCAGTGTCAATTCTGCAGCCGTGGCTTTGTGCCAGTGGTGTCTAGTCAAGCTGATGCTTCTAAAATAACCTTCTTCTGAGGGATGCTAGAAGGGCTATAAAATCCTTCAACCCGGCAGAAACATCTGGAAACATGCAGAAAAATAAAGCCCATGACTGAGCCCCTGTTCCTTGTTCCCAACTCTCCAGCAACTCAGGAAACAACAACGACTCACATGAAGCTGCATCAGCCCCTGCACGGATGACTTGCAACATCATTTTCTAGGCCGTGTTCTAACACACACCTGGTGTGACACTTCCCCAACTCTGTCCACACTCCGGCTGAACTGGGGAAGGAATGTTTGGTTTTAAACTGTCTGGTTTAGAGGGGATGAAGGGGAAACCCTGACAGGTCTTCAGGTATGGGAAGGACCAAGCTGTGGAGAAAGGGCGGGACAAGCCATGGAGGGCAGGTGAAGGAGGAATGGATTTGGGTGGTGGGGAGGGCACTGCATGAAGCCCTGGACAGATTCAGACCCCTCTCCTCCTGTCATCCCTTAAGCCCTTGGAGTGTTGCACAAGTAACAGAACCTTGTGATAACTACACCTCTTCTCACTCCACAAGCCCAAGTACCAAGGTACAGTCCCAGTATACCACAGGTTTTCTTTGGAAATGCCTGGAGACTTCTTTAGCAGTCAGCTGGCTGGGAGCTGCTGATGTTCAGCTGCTTCATTGTTCTGCTGGGAAGGAATATTCTGATTTGTTAAGCTCGTGGCCACTGCTGATCCGTGGATGCTTTGGAGCTCCTGAATGCAGCATTGTTTGGGACAGGGCTCAGAAAACCTAAGAATCATCTTGCAGCATTAAGATACAGAACTGGCTCCGTGCTCTGGTAATGTTACATCAGAAGTAAAATTAGGTGCCTTATTTATACAAATACAGACCACGCAAACCAGGCAAAAATAATAATGCAAAACATGCAAATAATGGCTCGCGTTTCTGCATCGTTAGGGCTTCCTTTGGAGTTGTTGCAGTGATCTGCACCATGGCACCACAAACCAAATAGTGACAGTCCTTACACGGGCCTGTGTGTTGTCTGGCTGTGACACTGTGCTGTGACACTGGGCTGTGAGTGACACTGGGCTGTGAGTGACACTGTGCTGTCACACTGGGCTGTCACACTGGGCTGTGAGTGACACTGCGCTGTGACACTGGGCTGTCACACTGTGCTGTGACACTGGGCTGTGAGTGACACTGTGCTGTGACACTGGGCTGTCACACTGGGCTGTGAGTGACACTGGGCTGTGAGTGACACTGGGCTGTCACACTGGGCTGTCACACTGCGCTGTCACACTGGGCTGTGAGTGACACTGGGCTGTCACACTGGGCTGTGAGTGACACTGGGCTGTGACACTGCGCTGTGACACTGGGCTGTGAGTGACACTGGGCTGTCACACTGGGCTGTCACACTGCGCTGTGACACCAGGCTTCTCCAGGCGCCCTGGCTTTCACAGCACGCGGTGGTGACTCAGCTCCATGGTTTGGCCCACGAGCTGTCCCAGCCCCTCCAGTGCCAGCCAAGGGCTCTGGCGGACAAACCACTGAGTGTCCAAGCAGCAGATGAGGATATTCCACCTCCAGCTGCCCAGCCTGCCCCTCAGTCAAAGATTCCCTTCTGCCACGTCTGCTGCAGGGACAATGAGGGACAGCTGTGACCTTGGCCACCCCCAGATTGCCACCAACGCCTTTCATACACCAACGGCCTCAGCCAGAGCACGTGGACAAAGAACCCCAAGCAGTGGAGGGGAAAATTAAGTTTGCAAATCACAAAGTAAATACGTTTCAACAATATGTCCATGAGTTGCTCAGGCTGAAAGGACTTTTCCTCGTGCTCCCTTGAAAGCATAGTTAGCCAGGAAAAGCTTCCCAGTTTGGATATAGATTTGGCTCAGGTTTGTTCTGGGGCTTTCTTTCAAGTATTTTCTGTTTTGTACTGGAGAAGCTTCATGTCCCTAATGGAGATCTGAATAGAACTGCACCAAAATCCCTCCTCCCCATCTCCCAGTCTCTCCCATCACCAAGAATGGAGCAGGAGAAGAAAGATAAACCCTCAAGCTCTGTAAGGGACAAGATCATGTCCGTGTGAAAAGGCCCAGTAAACACACAAGGTTTGTTCTTCCAATTAAAGAGCAATATTTCACAGAAAGTTTGGGTGAGAAATAAAGGAGTTTTTAACTACAACCAAGGGTTCACTTAAATTCATGAGCGTGGCTGACCTAGCAGATTCAGTATCAGGATCTTTCTCCCTCTCACTGAAAATCAATTTCAGAAAGGGAAAAGAGAAGGAACAACACAGGGAATGCTTCAAACACCCTTGTGAATATGGAAGTGCAGGTTAGAACTGGCAAGATAAGCAAATGAATTTGCACAGTGGCCTGAAGTACCTCACTTTACATTCTTTGAATGGAAAAGCAGCTGAGCAGCAGGAGAGCTGCTATTTATGCATTCATCATCCACTGCAAAAGGAGTGAATTCCTAAATGGCAACTGTACACAGATAACCCACAGGAACATTAGCAAGATGGAAAAGGACTTACAAGGTTTGATTAGTAAAACAGATTACTTGGTTCACATGCTGCTTAGTTTATCGGTTCAAATTATCACTGGAAAGATTGGATTCATTTATTTCCCTTTCATTTGACATATTTTTTTCTGTCAAAGACAGCTCCCACTCTGAAGCTGAAAGACTATTTAAGTAATAATAATGTGAGACAGCACAAATACCACACAAATCAGAATTAACATGCAGATAACCTGAAAACCATATTCAATTTATCTGCCACAAGTCAAGCTGGCTTTGACCACACCATCAAATTTTCAATCCTAGGTCAGTGGAATTCAGAACCCTGTGAAATTATTTAAAACAGGATCTTTTGAAAGACAAATCAGCCTGAGGATTCAAGCAGGCTTCTACTTCTGTGATGTATCAATTGTCAGGTAATGAGCATTAATGACAATCTCCAAAAGTCAGAGCAGTGCCACAGTTTATCAAAAAGTCTAATAAAGACGTTTTCAGCCACTAATTATTTTCTGAAAGCACTGATTTAGCCTGGGGTGGTGGTGAAGTGATCTTCAACTTTGGCAGTCCCACTTACACACTGAGAACAGCACGGAGTGAAAGTGCTGCTCCTCTGCTGAGCGACCACATCCCTGTTCACAGAGTCCTGGAGCAGCTGGTCCCGCTCAGGGCAGGGCCACAGGACCCTCCCCTGGTGCCCTCAAACAGCCCCTGCCAAGCATGGGCAGCTTCAGGTGACAGCTTAACACAAGTGTGATCTCCAGGAAGAGCAGAACAGGTTTTCCAATTAATTTTGCTATCAGCTTTATTTAGATTTTTTTTTTTTTTTAAATAGAAATGAACTTAATTAACAGTTCAGAGCTGACACATCCTCCTCCAAACGAAGCTACTTTCCTCCCTCCCTCCCTCCCCTAAGCGATCAGCTGCTGAGCCCTCACAGAACAGCACGAAACAAAAACCCACTTGGAATCAGTAAGTCTGGCAATCACAAAATGTTAATCTCTTTACACGTTTTACAAACAGATAAAATCATCTATTAGATGGAAAACATATTTTCTATGTTATTTTCCTATGGTTTTTTTTAAGAAGTGATTTGTGTTACCCTTCTCACACACATCCCTGCTGCACAAAAGATGAATGGATATCTCACCCATACTCGTGTAGTTGGAATAATCAAGATCTTTCTGCATTACCAATAGTTATAAACATAGGAATGGTCACTATCAGCTCCTCACACACTCAGTGGTCAGCCTCCAGCAGGCAATAGCAAATGAGGGGAATGGCTCCACTGCCAGTTTTCCAAGGACTTCCAGAAACAATGGAGTGCTTCAATTTTCTTGTAATATTTTGCCATGTCAGTGGGAAAGCACTGACCATCCATAGGTTTAGGTGGCAATCCATACTGGAATACAACTGCCAAACATTATATATCAGCACACACATCATGACACCAGCTTATCCATGATTAACCATGAGCAGCAAAGCTGCCACCCTCACCCCAAAGCAGCCTTCGATGAACTTATGAAATTCTGCTTTGAATGTAAGGATTTTAATCCACAATATACACAATTCTTATTACTTGTATTTTAGATGTTGTATAAAATGTAAGGTAACAGTCACTAATACATGGCTCTCTCACACATTCCAATCCTCAAGGATTATAGTATTTTCATGTTCTTTTTATATAATGTAGCCACGGCTTTAAGGTGAAAAAGTGTAGCGTTAGATGGGCTATCAGGAGGAAATTCCTCCCTGTGAGGGTGGGGAGGCCCTGGCACAGGTTGCCCAGAGAAGCTGTGGCTGCCCCATCCCTGGGGGTGTCCCAGGCCAGGTTGAACAGGGTTTGGGGGACCCTGGGGTAGCAGAAAGTGTCCCTGCTCATGGCAGGGGTGGCACTGGATGGGCTTTAAGGTCCCTTCCAGCCCAAACTATCCTGTGATTCCACAATTCTTTATTTTTGATATATACGTGTAAAATTAACTTTAAAGGCTTACATTTACACAAGGCTCCTCCTAGCAAATACTGCCCACATTCTTCTGACTGAATCTAAGGAATAAGATGGCCACTTAGACAATCCAGTCAGAAAATGCATCTATAGCTTTGGATCCAATGGCATGGCCTGATGGACTTGCAGATAAAGACAGGGTTCAAGTGTTTCAGTCACGGCACTTTCATGTAGTGCCAATAAAATTACTACAAATCCTGGTTTTGTCAAAAGGAGAGTGGAATGTATTTATGAAATGACTGTTTTCCTCCTAAATATATTCAAGAGAGACTTACAGGAAAAGAAATAAAGCTCAGTTATTTCCTGTTCTCATCTGTGTCCTTTGAGCAGGAGAACAAAGGAATTTGACACTTTATATCTACACTCAAGTACCATTCTTTGGCCTTTAGCTGAGTACAGAGTGGCACTGACAGTTAAGGAAATGCTCCTACATATAGAAAATCAGCAGCTTTGATAAGCTGCACAGGTCATTATACTGATAAGGACAGTTACTATCACCTTATCTACGCTTCCCTCAAAGTCTCAGCTCAGAGGAGGTAAAATCCAGCTAGTTATCCCTCCTCCTTCTCTCTCATGCAAGCAGGAGTCATCCTTTGAAGGTATTTGCTCGAGGAGTGAAATGTCTGCCTCCATCCTAAAATAATCGCAGTTCAGCAGTGGAAATGCCAACGGTTCCAGGAAATGGGCCATGCACAAACCCCTCCTAAACTGTCCAGTAACCTGAGACAAGAAAAATCCTTCCCTTAGTCCAGATCTGTTGATGTAACCTCAAGCAAGACAGACCAGGGATCCAAAACAGTTTAACACCACTGGACGAAGACTCTGGAAATATGTGGGCTGTGGCTCATCCAGTTCTGGAGAAGAGAACAACAGATCCCCACTAGCCAAGGATGAAGGAATCCTGCGTGGCCTCTGCAAGCACTGAGTGGAAGCCCCAGGACACAGGGTCCGTCTGTCCAAACAAACAACCCACCTGTGCACCCAGCCAGCAAGGAGAGCTCACCATTTCCCCACTCCCACACAGTGCTGCTTCACCAGTGTTAGGCCTCAAATTCTTTCTCCTTCCCTTTTTTCTGGTAGGGATATGGGGAAGGAACAGAAGTGGGGAGAGAAGGAAGGGTGAGGGGAGAGGAGATAACAGACACGGTGTAATTCCATCAGGTTTGGGGGTTTGCTTCCGCTTTTAGTTTATTAATTCAAACTTGATTTACTGTCCTCCACAAACCACTTGTAACTGTATACCACATTAACCATCTCCATTTCTTCTCATTTATCCTATATTAAGTACAGAGACACAAATCTTTTTATAGTTATTATAACAAAACCTGCTTGTATTTTATGAAGTCATACCAACATTCCCTTGTCTTTTTTGACTGCATCTCCTTCCATCACATCCAGCCACCTCATGAAGCTCCCTGAGCTGATGCCTAGTGTCACACAGTGTGTTCAGTGTCCTCTCATCACCCTCTGCGCTGATCCGTGACCCCATTCACAGCCCATTACTCAGCTGGAAATGAATGGCTCAGCATTCTGGATAATTGGGTTGCATCCACTGGGATCCAGCATCTTCGGCAGGGGCACCACCTCCCCCACAGGGCACCGCTGATGCTGTAAATCTGGTTTTAACAAAAGCTACCTCAGCTTTGTGGTTGCTGCAGGAGGTTCCTGTTTCTCCCACAAGCCCAGTGTCCTCACCAGCCCCTGGCCCAGCAGAGGTTTCAGCAGCCACTGCCCAGGACCTGTTGCAGTCCTGGACAGGGATCTGTTAGAGAGCTCTGTTCACAGTCCCAGAGCTCTCCAACAGCCACATTCTGCTCCCACAGGGCACCTGTGTAGGCCAGGTTCCATCCCTTCCACTTGAGGAGCCCAAAGCTGGTTTACCAACCCACTGTGAAGTCCCTGCAT
Organism: Picathartes gymnocephalus; assembly: GCA_013390045.1. Classification (NCBI taxonomy): domain Eukaryota; kingdom Metazoa; phylum Chordata; class Aves; order Passeriformes; family Picathartidae; genus Picathartes; species Picathartes gymnocephalus. Next base: position 557,293 of record WEKY01056891.1, on the reverse strand, counting down.
TCCCAGCTGCCATCCCTGAATTCCCAGCTGCCAGCTCTGCCCCTGGCTCACCAGCCACAAACCTTCCCCTGGATACCTGCATTCAGGCAGCTGAAGTTTTGGGGTTGATTCATCACCTGCACTGACCAGGTTTCCACTGACGGGATAAAGAGATTTTAACACCAGTAACTCCTGTATGGTGCCCACGCAGCAAAGTGGGGCTCACCTCCTGACAGAACCCTGCAGCTTCTTCCCCAGAGTTCCTGCTCAGGGAATACGTTGGCAAAAGGCCAAAAGCTCTCTGTGTAGAGCCCGTTCAGCACTGCAGCCTCACGAGCTGGAGCTGCACAGGCTGAGGAAGCAGCTCCCCACCTGGACGCAGCACGGGCACGTTCTCCCAGCTCCACACCTGGGCTGCTGTGCCCTGCCAGGACCCAGCTGCCTCTGAATGGAGCTCACGTGCACCTTTATCAGCGCTGTGGTTAATCTGCAACTAGATCACCCACTCCAGGGCAGCTGAGGATTAAATGTACAGGAAATAAACCAGATAGTGTTACAACTAAACATTAACTCGCTGCTGCTGGACTATCTTGTTTTAAGCCTCTCATCTTCCTCAATAAATCAGGAAAGAAGAGAGTGCTGACACCCAGGTATTACTGAGAACGTAAAGCACCATTTCAGTTTCAAACAGCGTAACTACACACACAACATAAACCATCACCTGCATGAACCAGGGGGACTTAGCGAAATCTGGAATCCTTTTTGATCAGTTATTGCCTCCTCACATACTCATCACCACTTCCAAACGAGAGCAGGACTTGTATCCCTGGTTTAACTGAGTGGGTTCAAATTGTTTTGCTCCCAAAGTCCTTCCTGATCACCTGTTTGAACCCTGTTTCCAAAGAGACCTGGGAGAACAGGTACCTAAGCTGCTCTGGTCTGAGGAGCAGGGTGAGACTGCCCTGGCTGTGCAACATTTATGACTCCAAAGGTATCAGACAGTCCTTCCTTCTGTTCCCAGCAGTCTCTGTAGGGAAAACCCCTGCAGTGCTGGGACACCACTTCATAAAACACTGACCAGCTGCTAATACACAACGCAGCACACAGCACAGGGCACGTGCAGAAACTGCACTGAGTGCAGGACTGCTTATTTAAACACAGCCTCCTGCTGCACTTTCCCCACAGCATTGATTGTTTGTAAATGTGTAATTACAAGGCAAAGGGCACGTGGGAGGTTTTCATCACAGGCTGATCAGATATAAGCAGTGTATAACAAAACAAAGGCATCAGTATTTTAAAAGCTTCTAAACTACAGCACCACATTGGCCAAGCAGTGGAGCCCATTTTCAAATTACAGTTTGTTGGGTGATAATTACATCAATATCACTGCAATTACTGAGGCTGTGATCGTCTCAGTTTGATCAGGCACAGCAGCATGCTGTGCAGCTCAGTGTTACCACACAGGTTCTGCAACTAGAAAAGTGACCTGAAGAAATAATCCAAAATTCACAAGGGACCAATCCCTCACAGTCAAGCTGAAAGGACTGCCAAAACATCTAACCAGAGTAAAGAACCGTTATTAAAGCAAATGGTACCAACCCAGTAACCTACATTAGCAGATTGGAGCCCTTTACAAGCCATTGCTCATTCATAATAGCACTTTTATTGCTGCTTCTTGAGCCCTGAATTGGTTTGTGGCCCCCTCATGTTCCTGCCTCTCCCTCACGTTGTACCCAAGCTTAATTAAAAGAAAAAAAAAAGAAAAAAAAAAAAGAGGGAAAACGGTTAGAGACAACTGCCTTCACACCACAGCTGACAGCAATGGGGAAGTCCAGCTGAGCCACGGTTTTAGCCACAGTCAGCCAGAATTTGGGCAGCTGTCTGTGCTGGTGTTCCCATCATGAAGCCATGGTTTGTACCCACCCCAGCAGAGGGAACCACCAGCCCTCTGAAGGCACGGGAAGGGCAGTTTGGGAGCACCAGGACAGGTTATTTATTAGCTGTGACATAGGGCCAGCCAGGCCAGCAAGAGGCATTTCTGGCAGCACCACTTGCTCTGGGATCAAGGTATTATTTCAGCTATTGACAGATCATTCAGGGAGGCGTCCAAACAAGGGCCTGTTTCAAACAGAGAGGTCTGACACGGCAGTAGCACACAAGGTGCTGGCACTCCCAGGCAGAGCTGTAATAACAGCAGTGCCTCCCTCACAGCTGGCACTCGCAGAATCACAACAAAAACTAGGACGTTAAGAGCACAAGCATCCTCTATCCATCTGAAGGAAATGAAGACAATAAAAATAGCTGTAAACCAGGTTCAGTGACTTGTGACCACAAAACCCTCCAGCAGAAAGACCTGCACACTCCTCTACTGCAAAACAAGTTTGTTTCAGGCTTCCCTTACCTTCAGTAAAGGGATGTAACTTTGAAAATCCACCCCTCAGCCACTTTGGCCAAGGTGGTCTGTCAGCAGTCACCGCCTTGGGTCATCCCTTCAGCATCTGATAAATCAGCAGTGAATACATGACAAGTATTTTGACCACACAATACTAATCTGAGCTTTCCCAAGATGAGAGTTGGTGCCACCTCCCAGAGTCATAAAAGCTTTAGACAGGAAAAGCACTTTAAAGCAAGCTAATTCCTGCACTGCTGGTAACATTCCCTGCTGAGAAGCTTCAAATGTTCACACAGGTACTGAACTGGAATGCAGGACTGTTCTTAGTTGTTAGGACAGAAGGATTTTTGTGCTGGAGCATCCCCCAGGACTGCTCGTGCCAGGAGAGCCAGGGAGGCAGGTGCAGGAGCAGGAGGGGTTGAGTGAGAGGAGCTGCAGGGACAGCAGCACTGAGCCCCAGGACCATCCCTGTTCACTGTTATGGATGTGAACACTGGAGAACTCAGAGGAAACCACAGTTTATGCTCAAAACAGTAGTGAAACATCATGCGAACAGTGCATCTAAATCATAAAATGGCACAAGAGGAGGAAAGGGAAGTGAGTTTCCAAAACAGGATTAGACACTAAAGTGAAACTCGGAGACGCACTGACGAGCACAAGCCAAAGCTCCTGATAAAATCAAGCTCCTGCCAAGCTCTGCTGTCCCAGAATTCCACATTTGAGGGAGAGGGACAGAATGACCCAACAGGGACTTGCCTCCTCCAGAGCCTTCCTTGGTGCTGCACTAGGGCACAGTTTCTCCTAAACTTAAAGTGTGTCCAGAATCTTGAGAAACCCTGGATCTCCAGTGTACTTCAGGGAACATTTTCAGTGCCAGGCCTTTCCTCTTGTCCCCTGCTGCAGCTGAGCAGGGTGAGAGCAGGGCACTGGTCCTGTGTTCCCTGTCATTGTGCTCCAGGTGTCCCTGCTCTGTCCCATGCAGCTCCTCAGCCTAAGAGCTGCCGCTGGCACCTCTGACAGCAGTCCAGTTTGGAGTACTGGTTGTGTGAACTCTTGCAGGACAGCAAGAAGGCAATTTACTATCAGTAAACAAACACTGAAAATTCTGATTCTATCTCAGCCTTGCCCCCCCACAATAATATCCAATAGCTCAAGGATTCCCTAAATGGAAATGCAACTAATACAAGGCTTAAAGGTCATCTCAAAGGAAAGCTGTGTGTGGCAGAACATGGCCTGTCGATTCCACACACATTGTTCCAGACTGCCTTGACTCCATCTTGGGTAAAGAAAAAAAACCCGAGGAAAATGAAGTAGCTGGTTAAAGGGAATTTAAGGAGGTTCCTAACAATTCTTTTCAATATCAGGAAAACACCTCAGCTGTGGCTACTGTGCCAGCAGAACCAGAGCTCTTGATTCTCTGAACACAGCTCTGGCAGGACCCAGACAAAAAGGGTAGCAAAGCCTCCCAAGACATTCCCCAGGGGTTTCACCACAGCTCTGGAGTCAGCCCTGGCTGTGGCACCTCCCTGAGAGGAAGCACGTCCCTGAGAGGAAGAGTTGCATGGGAGTCACCAGCTGCAGCCACAAAGCCCTTCAGAAAACATGAAAAGAGAAGGTTTTCCTGGTTGCTTTCTGATTTCCCTGCCTGTTGGCACTGAGGACAGTCGCAGGCACCTGGAGGGGAACAGGACACAGGCACCAAGGAGCCAGAGCCTTTATGGCCACACCTCACCTGTGTCACTCCGAATGGTGCTGCCACAACACAGCCCACAGCCAGCTTTACACTGTTCCTTGCTGAAATCACTACTTGGAGGCCAAATAATTATATCTTACATAATGTGGCCCCTAGCCAAACTAACAAAAGCTTTCTGAGGAAATCAACCTTAAATTAGACTTGCCTTAAGATTTTAAGTAAACTGAATGAACTCTTAAGCCATGGCAGTCTCTGGCCTATGTCAGAGGCATGTTGTGCCTTCATACCCTATTAAAAAACAAGGAACAGTGTCTGCCAGCTGGTTCTCCATGCAGCCACCATGTGCAGCCATAAAATGTGACTTGGAAAATTATGTACAGATGGGCCTAGAAGTTTAGCATTTATAAGTTCTCTTGATAGCCTGCATTTGCTGTAGATAAAAGCAAATCACAATCTTTTCACACATATCCTTTGCTTGAATTACTCAGAAAACTACCTTAGAGTCAACATCAATTCAGCACAAGAGCAGTGACGAGCTGAAGCACAGACAGGCCAAAAGGAAATCAAACTGCTCAGGAAAATGGAATTACATCCTGCCAGACTAACAGCTCGTCTGTGTGCAGAGACTGACTGTCTCAAATCTGTGCTGTTGGGTTTTTAAAGGCAAACACCAGCTCGGGGTTTTCAGTGGTGCACAGTTCCTGCCTGCTGATGCCTTTGCTTTAGCACAGGGTTGGAAGCAAAAAACACCCGGTACCGCTTCTGCTGGTAAAGAGAGAATTAATTTAAGAATTAGGAACCTCCATAACCACAGCCAGTGCAGGCCACAGACATCTCAAGCAATAGCAACATGACAGAAACAGCCATTTTTAGTCCTACCTAACCACTGCAATCTGAGAGCAGGGCTGAAAGTTTTCTAGGACATATAAAATTTAGGTTTAGGTATATACTTTCTGCCCTGAACAAAGCCTCAGTAAAATAAACAAACTTCCATGAAATGTATGGGTACACCACCAAAACTTGTGTTGGCCAACAAGGAGATTAAAAAAATTCCAGCAAACTATTCCTCGAGTCAAAACTAAATTCCAATTCAAAATATATAGCAAAAGTGTTGAGAATTTGGAGCATATGAATAAAAAATAATTCATATATTGAATGTTATTAAAATTTTGAGAGTAATCAATTCTCCCTTATCACTGGCTTATCAAGGATGTTTTAAAGGTGGGTTACTGACTCACTAAATCTAAAACCCAATCTTAATCCAGGGCACTCCTAAAGAACTCTCTCAGATGAACCCAGTTACTTATTCACCTTCAGAAGGATTATAACAAGAATATGTGAAATATTCAGTCTGGCAGGCTGGTACATGACTTCATCCAGCCCAGTCTCCCAGAGGACATCCGGGATTATCTGCAGTGCCAGTTCATAAGGCTTGGAGGGACAAACTTGAGCGCAGAGCTGTGGCTGTCACCACGTCACTGCAGAGGGACACTCTGCCCCTTAGCCACAGGTACAAGTGCTGCATTCTTTGGGGCAAGAAGCCATGGCACTTCTGCTGTTCAGTGAGGGTCTGAAAAAATGTCACCCCACACTGTGACCTGGGTGGGAATCATGGCATAAAGACGTGTAAAAAGGAGATTTCAGTGTAGTGGTACAAGCTTGAGACTAGAGAAAGTGTTAGGGCAAACGAACTGTGATCCGAGCGCTTCAGAGCAACACTCTCTCCGTGGCAGCCGGGACTTCCTCAGTCTCCACCTGCCAAAATAAATTTGCTGCCATTTAAGGTTGTTAGATGTTTCCCCGATTAATCACTGCCGCGGAGCAGTGTCCCGGAGCCGGTTCTCCTGCGGGACGTTACACAACCGAGCCGACCCTACCAGCGCCAGGGAAGGGCAGCGGCAGGAGCCGGAGCTTCCAAGGGTGGAGTGCAGCTCAATCCCAGGGCTGCAGAGCTCCTCCCTCCCCGGGACACCACCACTGCAATCCAGAGAAGCCGGACCACCGCTGGGCAGGTGGGATCCTGCTAGAAACCTTCCCCCTATCCAGGGAGTTATTCCTGTTTCGACGGAATGAACTTAAATCGGGAGGAATGAACTCAGGTCACCCTATCGCTGCAGTGCTGAGGGGGCACTAAAGCATTGATAACAATCTCCTTTTAGGAAGTAATATCTGTAAATATTAGGAAGTAACTGTAAATTGGGGAGGTGAGGAAGCAAAAGGAGCACCATAACCAGGATAATTTCATCCTGAGAAATGCATGGCTCACACTTTGTTTAGGTCTGAGCGTTTAACTTCAGCCACAGAATCCCTAAGTGGAGACAACTGCCTTCCATTTAACCTTTCATTTATTTCAAAAGGAATTCCCTAAATACCTGTGATATAGACACAGCAAAGCAACTGCTCCTGGCTCCAAACAAACTATTTAAAAAGGACCAGAGGCCAGTGGACAAAGATGTCAGCAACAAAATGCTGGAGAATAGAAAAGAATGGGAAAGAGTGTCTTGAGCAGATAAAACCCCAAAAAACTGCAGCTACAAATCTTTTCAACTTCTATTCCAGTTGTGTGAAGTTCATCACAGCAGCATTTGACAGCTGCCACTGCAGGCCCAACTGCAGATGCTGCTACCGGTGACAAAGTTTCTGCAGGAAGATCTTGCTTTGGATAAGGCGTGAGGGACTTTGCCCCCTCCTCTGGATGCTTCAGGAGATGCGGCTCTCAGAGGAGATGGCAGTGCTAATTAGCAGCTGGGGGACAGTCATCTGTCCCTGATGAGACCAGCTCTTGCCCTCTGGGGAATCCACACTGCACAGATTCCAGACTGAGAGTGTTTCCCCCGGTTCTCTCAGGCCCGTCCTGCCAGCTCCACGTCTCCTGTGAAATGCAACTACCACCAGTTCGCCACCCACAACCAGCTCCTCGCTGCAGCTGAGGTTTTGCAAGGCGAAACTCTCACTGAAATGGAGATAACCCAGCACTATCTAGGAAATTCACCCTCATTAACCACCAGGACTCCCACAGGCTGCTGCGAGCAGGAGTCCGAGGTCTACAGAAACCAGCCAGGAGGCAGAGGACGGGCAGTGTTGCTTTCTCAAAGGTGACCTTGGGCAATTTTCCACTCCCAGTTACAAAACCAAGGCAGACAGGAGGGCAGGGGAGCAGCAAAATCCTGAATGGAGACAGCCCCCACCCTCACGCTGGGGTTTTGTTGCTCTTTGGTAGACAAATGGGGGAAGAAAAGCAAACTAACCCATAGAGGCTACCAGGGAAAGTTCACTGACTACTGAATAAAATATTCAGTAGCCTAAATAATACACACTGCAATGGCCTGGCCTATTTTTGCTATAGGTGGATCTGGCATATGTGAGTCACCTTTGGAGAAAATCCCAAAATGCTCCCCTACCACAGTCATATCTGTACACAGAAAAGAAGGAACTAAGTCCGTAACAAAAAAACCCAAACAAACAAACAAGAAAAACAAACAAACAAACAAACAAAACAAACCAAGCCCAACAAAAAACCACCTTCACGTTGCCACTGGCGTTGGCCAAATTTGCCAGGGAGTTAACTTCCAGCTGGAAAATTTTAAAGCAAATGTTGATTAAGATCACAGGATGGTTATATTTGGAATTAGAGGAACAAAGCTCCTAAAGTATCTTCACAAGTGTGATCTAACAAATTAATTTTCATGAGATCCCACAGTACACTTGGTAAGAAAGCAAGTCACAGCAAGACAAGATGGTATCCACTTATAATAGGAAGTGATTTTTAATTGCTATTTCAACTTCTCTGTGATGCAATTCAAGGCAAATCTAACAAGAAAAATCCAAGGCACATGAAGAGTGGCCAGTTACACTCTGCAAATGTGCAATCCCCGAAGCAAACGAGTGACAAACACTGCAGTGGCATCCAGAAGCACCAGAAAGTGATTAATCCTGAGCATAATTATAGAAGGGAACAGCCCAGCAAGGACTTGCACGGGGGTGAGACCGTCAGGTTTCTGTGGCTCCCAGAGGAGCAGGGGCTGGCTGAGAGCAGGGCCCTTCAGCCCTCTAAAAGGCTGATACCAATAGAACCATGAGAAGAAACTTTAACACAAATTAACATTAACACAGCCCGGGGAAGGGAAGGTTGTCTGGAGACCTCACAGCACCTTCCAGTGTCTGAAGGGGCTACAAGGAAGCTGGAGAGAGACTCTTTGTCATGAACTGCAGTGACAGGACACGGCAGAATGGGTACAAATTGAAAAAACACAAATTCAGGTTAGATATCAGGAAAGAATTTTTTATTGTGAGGATAGTGAGACATTGGAACAGGTTGTCCAGGGAGGTTGTGGATGCCCCAACTTTGGAAATGTTCAAGGCCAGGCTGGATGAGGCCTTGAACAACCTGGTCTAGCGGGAGGGGTCCCTGCCCATCATAGGACTAAATGATCCCTTCCAACCCCTTAACATTCTCTGAAAAAAAAGCTCAGAAAAGGGGGTTTCAATTAAGAGCTTCTCTAAGCTCTCTCATGGGACAGGTAGGAGAAGGGAGGGGGTCAGTGGGAACTGAATGCTGAGGAAGGTCTGTCACCCCCAGCCAGCAGGACCCCCTGCATCACCTGGTGCCACCAGCTCCCACCCTGGAAGGCACTTGGGGATCCTGAGCAGAGAAGCAAAAGATCCTTTTTCCAGCCAAATCAGTTCCCAGGCATTAACACCAGCACTTGAAAGCACCTAAGGGCAGGGACATCACTCCTGAAATCCCTCAATTCTTATGTGACAATACAGTTCCTGTGAAAGGCACTTCGGACATTCTCCACTCTATAAAAATCCATCTGCTGCCATTACTTTTTCTGTGTTCATTCAAAATTTCTGTGAGACTGAAAACTACTCCACTTTTACCCTCTGAGTGAAAGATGCAATTTCAAAGTCAAAATCCTTGGTGTGAAAACTCCATGGTAGGAGAAGTTAATCCCAGATAACCCAAGGGGACAGTGGCAGTGGCAGCAACACTGAGCGGGGAGGGAAGAACAAGTCTGAGAAATAAATTTCACCACTTGTGATTTATTCCATGTGTATCACGATAACTATTGTTTTTTTCTTAAAGTACACCCTCTTAGAGTAAAAAGAATACAACCATCCTCACCCTTATTAAGAGGTTTTAAGCTTTCATCACTGTGAAGTTGGAAACAACCACCGAATATCTGAAAGGTTTAAACATCAGAGAGCAGAACAAAACCAGGGAATGCTTGCACTTGCCAGTGCTGCTCCCTCACATTGCTCCTCCCCCGTCCTCATGGATAAATGGATGTTTTGTAGCTGGTATGGGATAGGATGTTTTTTCAAGTTACTTTCTCCCCATGATGAAAAAAAGGGACTATCTGGCACTCATAGCACTGGAGGGTACAAAAAGTATCAAAACCCAGGTCAAAACACAAAGAAATCTCTGTCTTCAGTGATAGCAACTTTGAGTTTGCAAAATATCCATTGCACTCCGTTACTCAGGGAATGAATCAAAGGCTCCCACTCTCCATGTGACACCCAGGGATGACCAGATGGGTGGGCACAATTGGGCAATTTTCCTACACAGCAAATTATTTGGGATCTGGCCATTAGTGCTATCAGTTTCCACATCAAGTACCTCATTAGGATAAACAGAGGCTGCCCGTTTGTCTTAAACAAGGCCAGCCAGTACATCTACATATGAAAGGTAGGGGGTGGGGATATTTTCCCCTGAAAGCTTTCCCAGATTAGTTCTGGGGCTTACCCTGCTCATCAAGACATGAGAGAATTTAGCACTTGAGGTGAAACATCCTTTGGCACTGCACAAAGGACAGGAAGGTAGCATGGAAATCACTGCCAGCACAAGATTTATGTCACATAACCAGGGACAGGTAAAGAGGAGTCTTCAAAAAAGGCGGCAAAGGTGTCTTGATAAAAAGCCCCCAACAAATACTGATCCCGATTACTTAACTGTTTGAGCTTCCCACATCCCTCATACAACACAAACCTGACACTGGCCAAACCAGTCTTTCTGTAAGAACCTGTTCACTTATCCCTCCTGTGATTTACTGTGGTTTAAGTGCACATTAATAAATGTAACCCTAGCAAATTATTCCTTTAATTTGGTCAAGGTGCCACAGAATGTCTTCAAAATTCACGAAGTTTACTGTAGTTAATTAACTTCTGTTATTTTTTTCTGGGTAGAAAGATAATACAGGAAGGCAGAAGGTTAAAATGTATCAGATGGAGTTTAACATTTTGAAATATTATGTCCCAATTCTACAGTTTCCATGATTCAGCTACAAAGTTTGCAACACAACACATTTTTATTTGTCCACTAAAACAAGTGACATGTCCATCTGCACTGGGTCTGCTCCTTAATTTAATAAACAGCCTCTCAGCAAAGCAGCTGAGCAGCCAGTTACCAATCAGTTACGGACAGAACTCCTGGGAGAAGACCAAGACTGACACGAGTTTTCTCCCTAAATTCGGTAGCAATACATCTGGGCTGGCCCTGAAGTTAATCACAGCCTGTGGTGTGAGAGCAGAGCCCCAAACCCACATTCTCCCCTCAGAGCAGCCCTGGGAACTGTGAACATCTTCCTGCTCCAATGGCTCATCCAGTGAGCAGCAGGTGCCACCTTGGCTCCTCCACGAGAGCATCCAGGATCAGAAACAAGCAGGCATTCTTTAAGTTTATGAAAGATTTGAGATTTGAGGTTTCCTGCATGCCAGGGGATGATACAGGTGGCATCTGGTAGGGGATGGGTGTCCCTCATCACTTTTTCCTGGCTTTCCCACTCCTGCCAGTCAGCTGGAGCCTGGTACTGCTCCTCAGGCCACAAGCACTCAGATCCAAACCCCACAGCACCCATTATTCCAGCACTACAAGAGCCAGCCTGGCAACAGCTCCCCACCACTGCCTGCAGGGACACAGGGACAGCATCAAAAATCAACAGCCAAGATGTTTTGTGAAAAACAAGACTCGTTTTGACAATAAGCAGCCCCCCACTTAAGTCTCCAAAAATATAAGTCCTTAATGGAAAACATGTTTTCTATCAGCTGATTGGGAAAATGAAGCCAAATATTCCCAATAATTTCAAAATTGTTCAGCTTTCCTTCAGTTTCCTTCCAAGTCCAGTTTTCGGGTTTCACACCAGGTTTAAAAGCTTTACACTTCACATGGGTCTGCTTTTCCCTGGCGGCTCCTCAGAGGGGTTTAAGTTCTGTAACCAACACGGAGTCAGAGAACCAGCTGCCAGACACTGGAGATGTCTAGCTCAGGGATGATCTTTGAAATCCAGGATGCAGCACGGCCCAAAAAAACAAGAACAAAGACAAGATTTCCATGGTTTGTTTTGCTGGAGACATAAATGCTACATTTATCAGGAAAATAAGGGAAAGGGATACTCCTGTTTCTATCCCAGCCCTGCAGCACAGGCATTGGTGGTGTTCTCCTCACCTGGAACAGGTCAGAAAACACACAAAGTAAATTTCCTTTCTGACTGAGACACAGGCAAACTCAAAAAAGGAAACGCTGATTATCAAGCAGCACTGTCCGCAAAGTCAAACATCCAACTTCGGGCTTATTTTAGAAAGGCTCCTTGGTAATTTGCCTGTGCTTTTGAAAAGCAAGGAATATGTTTTGAATTATAAGAGGTTACAGGGACATTTTTGTGGTAAATTTGGACTTTCATTTGCAAAAAAAAACCCCTCAGTGCTACAGAGATCCTTTCGGAAATAACATTTTTTTGTCATTGCTAAGCACTTTTCAACAAAGTTTAACAGCTACTGTTCCAAGGAGGTGTTTACATCCAGCTTTAAAAGAATACGGGGGTTCTTCTGTCCCCGCAAGCACAAGGAAAAGCAGCACGGTGTCCTTCTGACAGTCTGAGAAGCAAACAAGGGAGGACATTCTCTACAGGGTGCAGGGGCAACCATTTTTCTAAGCAAGTTCACTTGAAGACTCCGATGGTCCAGGTCTGGTGTTTTGGGATTTTTCTGGGGGCCTAAATTTTATTTGCAGCTCTTTGAGCCTGTTTTCATTCACTCCCCTGGTCTTTACATCCGGAATCAAGAAGCAACAACACACAAAGAAGCTGGTATTAAGGAGAAGTGGAAGGCACCATTTCCAGCCTGGGAAGTTTATAAAGTCCATATCCAGTTGCTTTATAAACAGTGCAGGAGAGGCGAGGCCTTAAAAGAACCATAGCTGGAGTTTTCCTTTGAAGGTGAAATTTACTTTATCATTCATTCTTGTAAACAAAATAACCTATTTAGCTGCAGCGTAGCAATCTGAATAACAGCAAAAGTTTTAGTGTAAACATCTCAGCGATTTGATGTGGAGAATGAAAGCTTCATTGTGCCCTTGATGGCTGTGGTGTGAAGGCTTTCACAGCCACCCCGGTTTTTACCCCTCCAACTGCCATGAAGGAGCTCTCCCCAAAGAAAGCCGTGCTGTTCCTACAGTGGGAAAGGGGATATTTTTGTTTCAGTTTGTTTTCCTTTGCTATTCATGGTAAGACAGCCTTTGCTGCCAACCCGTAGCTGTTAAAAGATGGGGTTCTCATTCCTCCCTGGCTGTTGGGCTCCCTGGGCAGGACGCTGCAGTAAAGTGCTGGAGTTCCCTTTAGTTCCCCTACTGCGAGTTTGTCCTGGGCACCATAAACAAACTCCAGGGCAATGATGAAGGCACTAATGCTGCAATGGGAGGCAGATATTGAAAGGGAACCTTTTCTCAAAGTTTCAGCTGGTGCCTCAAAGCATAATTCATTTGAGGAGTAGCCATGCACACCGGCTCTCCATTAGAACGGGACTGAAAACCTTCTTGTTAGGGGCCCCAGAACAAAAAGATTTATTCCAAGGCTGTCAGAACTTCCAGTGAAACACAGTTTGAGTTAGCTTGATGTGAATAAAGATGCAGGGGCAAGGGCAAAAATCCCAGTGCAAACATTGTGTTTGGAGATGGAGTTAAGCCCGCCACCCCAAATAGCACATCCAGCCCCAGCAGCACATCATACCCCATATATTACAGTGTCCTGCCACAAATCTCCAGTTTTCATTTCCCAGGAAGATGTAATGAGCCTTCAGGCTTCTCAAATTAAGTTATGTCAACCTTAAACAGGAACATATCAAGATACTCTAATCAGATAATTTTCTACCTGAACAACCTCAGGCAGGATAATGTCGGGGCAGGCTCTGTCCAGACCCAAGAGAACATGAACTTCAACAGGCTGGGATCCAGTGAGGAGCCAGGAAACGACTTGAGCAGATGAACACGATAATCAGTGATTGCACCACTCCAAACCTCCTACCATGGCACACTTTGTGTGGGCTCCATAAATTACACATGGAAGGAGGAGGTAGAGTCTTTGCGGGAAGTTACATAGTGTTTCTTACATGCCAAAAGGAACAACTGAGGGAAAAGCACAGGAATGCTGGTCAGAAAGTTCAGACATGGCACAGATCAGCCCTGTGGGAGAAACTGATAAATACAGGGAGGAAAGAAGCTGTGCTCTGAGGTGGAACAGGAGGGAGGCAAGGAGATACATGAAAGAGATGGAATTGAGAGCAAAAGCAGTCTTTGTAGATAACTCTGAACAAGCTCTGTGGGAAAGGGGGTTTACCAAGGCACAAGAGAAGGAATGAGCACAAAAATCAGTGTGAGGTGACTCTGGGTGAGACTGGGCTCTGTGTATGGCTCAGGCTTGGGCCTGACACACCACAGGGGAGTAACAACACCTGACTTGGGAAGCAAAGGCCTAGAAAGGACCAAGTCCAACAGTGCAGGTGGAACAAGGGAACTGCTCCAGGGGAGCTCACTCGCTCCAGCCCCAGGGAATTCCAGCTGACAGACTGGGCAAGGCTAGGAAGACCAGCCCAAGATCAGAGACAACACCGGGAGAGCTGAAGGGACATCCACAGCAAGGAGGAAAGCTGGGCAGAGGTGTCCAGCTGCACACAGAAGGTACTGAAAGAGGAGAGAGGAGTCACCCAGGATGACCAGGAGGGTACTGCAGTTACAGAAATACAGGAAGTCAGCAGGAGAAATGAAGGTCAGGTGGGACAACATGTCTTGGAGAGAGTCAGTGCCTGACAACCCAGAGTAGAGTAGGATGAGAAATGACACCCTGGCAGGTAACTGGCTGCCCAGGGACATGGAACTGATTTAATGCCATATTTTCATCCAATGGTACATTTTCCTGGAAATAAAGCTCTGGATCAGACCAACCCAACAGTCACACAGAAACTGTTCTCTGAAGTGTCACACATCTCAAGACTGGCAGGTCACACTGGACAAGTGGCAGCCACAGGGCAGGTCACTGCCACCTTTTAAACCCAGAAGGGAAGGTCAGCAGCATCCCAGCAGCCAGGAAATGTGCGCTGCAAAACGTTTCAGCAGAACAGGACAGAACTGATGAACAAACATTCCAGCACTATTCAAGGAGAAAATTTAAAGTCTGAATAGAAGAATGCTCAGAACGGGGGCAGAATAGAAAATACCACCATCACCAAGAGTTAGAGCAAGAGCAGGCTTGTTATGCCCCAGTCACAGTTCTGCTGCTGAGCCTGAGAAGCTGAGCACTGCAAGACCATCGGTGATGACAGGGTTGGGTCCCCTGGCTTATCATTAACAACTATTTCATTTAAAAGGTCTTTTCAAGATATCCCTCTCCTCCCACCTCAGCTGGGCCCTGACAGGCCAGGATCTGTTGTCCATCTAAACCACCACCCAAAGGAACCACTCTGTGTGTTGCTGCCACAGAGAACAACTCAGAGACCAGAAAAACCTCATTCCTAGCCAAAGACAGAGGTTATCTCAGAAACAGTTTAATGGTTTAGATTTGAAGAAAAAAGAAGTATTTTCAAACAAGTTAAGTCTATCTAATGCCCCTTTCTCACTCCCAAAGACAAAACAGCCTAAGGGCCAGGCTGTTCTTTTAGCACTTGAAAACACCAAAACTGAACGCTTTTCCATCTGGTCTAATACAGGAACATCAGCACATGATAGAAGCATTGGGAGCTGTCATCACATCTCAACAAAACAGCCCTTAAAGAAACAGAAATCTTTACAATTTGTATTTTTGCTTCAGAGAACTGGAAATGAGCATTTGCCACCAGGGGACACACAGCTCCCCGATTTCGCACTTAAAGGCAAAACTGTGTGCAGACATCTGTTTCCTTCTCCCCTCTCAGAATTCCTTCATTCCATAAAAAGATGCAATCATGACCCTGGGATGCAGAGAGAGATGATGTAACTCCAAATACCTCATGAGATCTGCATCTTTAAAGGAATTCGAGTAAATATACTAAGTTCAGGTGGTATGAAAGCCTGCTCAGCCAGAAGAAATGCAGAGTCAAAGAAATGCAAGGGCTCCATGAGTGTTGGATCAGTAAAGCCACCTGGAGAGGCACAAGTCAATGCAAAGGACTCTTGACTAAAGGAGGCCACGGGACTCATTGGAAGTATTAGCTAATATTTACTGTAAGGTTTTAGCAGATCTTGGAGTCAACCTGAGCTGGTGAAACTTAGCAGGTGATGATAAATCACTTCAGTAAAGATGATGCAGGTTACATAAGTCACCTCGAACATGTGGTAGTCAAAAAACAGAACAGCATTCCACTTGACAGCATCCCAAACAGATGCACTGCAACTCTGAGGAGCTTCAGCACCCACAGCACTTCATCAGAATCTATGAAATAATTGCAGAGTAAGGATGAAAGCCAAAAGGCTGCTGAGGAATTCCTAAATTACCAGCTGATTTTTGTAGATATACTTTGTGTAAACGGCAGGAAAAAATACTTTTAAAAATGCAAGGAATTCCTGTTGAGCTAATTCCCAATAGTTCTGGTTACCTCACTGATTCTGTCAAGTTCTTGTTTCACACCTGATGCCATGTGCCATGGATGTCCCTCCCCAGCTTGGTGCTACCTACCCACAATTAAATGTTGTTACCTGTGTTCTGGCAAGGACCAGAGGCAGCTGGAGGCAGGACCAGCAGGTCTGGGGCACAGCATCAGCAGCCTCAGAGTTCAGAAGTACAAGACACCCTGAAAGACTGATCTCATTCATAAATCTGACCTCATATATTATTCAACACCCAGGTGCTAAAATTATTAAACATTCCCCCACCCAGCTGCTATAAAAAGCCTCCTGTAAAACTTCCCTCTAAGAAGGCTTTCATCAGGCAGGGAGGGCAAATGTGCTATGGAAGGTCCAGTGAAACCAGATAAACTCAGCAGATATGGAGGCAAAACAAACTCTAGGCTGGACATCACCTCATTCAAAGTCTGTTTCATGGGAATTCCAGTCAGGAATCCTGGAGCACACCTGCAGCAGCTCCAGGTGTCCCTGTGGAGTCGGGAAGCTGGCCTGGATCCTCCCTTTGCTACTCATCTGGTTGGGATTTGCTTTTTAAGTGAGCTCGATGGCCTTTTCCATGTCTGAAGATCAGGCTGGCCCCTGGCCAAGCTCCTAAGTCAAATTTTGATGGACTAAGGGGAATTTTCATTCCATTCATTCCGAACTGTGACACGAGACAGCTTCTGCAGGCTGAGCAACTCTGAGGAAGCCAAGAAGGGCTGATGAGACTCAACTGCTGCTGGCCTGAGCAGAGCAAGGAGTGTCCTGCAGCACCCAGAGGCAGGTGCCCCTCTCCAGGGAGAAAGCAGCCACTTCCCAGCAGCTCTTTAATCCAACACCACATGAACAATTCAAATATTCATAACTATTTAGCATGAGGAAATTAAAATGGCTTAAAGGCATGAAAGGCTTGTTTATGAAGCATGAATATTTCATAAACAAAAGCACAAATGAAACCAAGTATTCACATATTTCCTCTGCTGCGATTAAATACAGTTTATTTCCTCATGGGAAGCCAAACCTTTCCCACTGCAACTTCAACACCAAATATGAATGTTTAAGATGGTGCTCAAAAGATAAGGAAGTCAGTGTAAAAATATCAATGTAACACAGACAGCACCCTTCACTCCAAAACTGCAGCTGAGGTTCATCAAGGGAAGAGCAGAAAGGATGTGGTACAGAGCAAGAACAAATGGGACCCACATCCCAGCTAAGCATTGTTCCTAATGGATCACAGGGACACTGATCTCCTGAAGATGGGGAAAAGTTAAAGTACCTGCTCAACCCCAGAAGTTATGGTTGCTTTTCCAGACCTGAAAAAGGAAAGGAAAACAACCCAGTCTGCAGACACTAAATGGGGACACAAAATGGCAGAACAGGAGTTTGGCCTTTCAGAACTTCTTCCCTGGAAGTTTCCAAGGCCAGGGGATTGGAGCAACCTGCTTCAGTGCCAGGGACATAGGGGTGTAACTGGATGAACTTTAGGGTCCCTTCCAACCCAAAATATTCTGTGATTTTAGGATTCTAAAGAATGGCCTCAACTTGCCACATCATCCACAAAAACAATAGGGTTTTTTTGATAGGGGCCCAAAAGGTACAACCTCCACACAACTACCTCAAGAAAATCCCTTTGAGATATCCCTCTGCAGCATTTAAAGCCCAATTCCCCGTTCAGTTTGCTCCAACCCTTTTCTAGGACTCCAGCCCACGCCTCAGCCCTGCCTGCACAGCAAACACTTCCCTCAGCACCAAATACTTTCACAGGTTTTTACATTCTCAGGAGAAACAGATTTTCAGTATAGATTCTTTATGCCAAAAGTATTAACAATCATACCAAATATTATTTATGTTTCAAATGGACCTGCAATAAATACGGATCTAGAACTGTTGCCTTAATCTGAAAATGCTGGGGTTTGTAAGGTAGTTGAGAAGCAGTAGAAAAACCATTTTTGTGTGTTTTTAAGTGAACACAGAACTGTGGTTTTACGAAATGCTGCTTTAGGAGGCCAGAAGTCATCGCGTGTACAGGGAGACAACTGCAAGGACATTAACCCATAGTTCTTTGCACCACTTCAGGCTCAGGTGGGCTGACATGACCAGGAACTATCTGAGCAGCAAGTACAGCCTTCCACAGCTGGTTTCATGCTGGGAGTAGTTAAAAGAAGAGGAAAACAACCCCAAATTCATTTTACAATCATTACACATCACCAGGTGCTCTCACTGTCTTCCTTTCACACATCCTTGAATTCTTTAATAACAGCGACACAGATCTATTGTGTTTCCAGGGGGATTTGCACAATGCTTATGAAAAATGAGTAACTCACTAGAAATCAGTAGAGGATGAGTCAGGTAGCACCTGCTCGTGATGCAGATGTGGGAACACAAACACAAACACCACGAGCACACAGCTCACATCAGACCACCCCAAATGCTGCCCTGACGCTGCCCTGTGTAATTGTCTGCTTTTCCCTGCATTTCCATGTGGTTTCCCACTCCCAGTGGTTGAGGGGCGCTGGGTCTGCCCCCAGCTGGGCCCCCCCAGGATCCTATTGCCCAGCACAGAGCAGATGGGTCACATCTGACTGTCCTGGCACA
This sequence comes from Picathartes gymnocephalus, assembly GCA_013390045.1. Classification (NCBI taxonomy): domain Eukaryota; kingdom Metazoa; phylum Chordata; class Aves; order Passeriformes; family Picathartidae; genus Picathartes; species Picathartes gymnocephalus. The sequence continues at coordinate 538,786 of WEKY01056891.1, read as the reverse complement.
CACCTGAGACCACGAGAGGAGTAACTGCTCTGAAGTGACTCCCAAAGGCATCGCTAAGGCTGTACAACATAATTCAAGAACTCCCTCTTTGCATTCCACAGATCCCATTTTTAACGCTCTGAGGTTTGATCTGTTTGTCAAGACAAATGCGAGCTGTACAGAACAGTGAGTGGTCTTTGCAGTGTAATACAAGAAATCACCTGATAAACCAGAATATCTAATACTTCTGAAAAATAAGCTTCTTGCCCTCTTCCTTACGAGGAAGTAAATTAAAACTTTTACTACTTGAAATTTTCACTATGGCATGAAGAAAATGAGGTGGTGCAGTTTCCTGCTTCTTTTACTCAATAGTTTCATCTACACCACAATTTCTGCAAAAGCTGAGCAGCTCTGGCCAGACCAACACTCCCTTTCCACAAGTACCATCTCACTCCACCTGCCATGGAATAGTCATGGTCACATTAAGTCAAAACCAGTGAAATAAAGAGTTTTATCAAGTCCAGAGCACTTACAGGAGGTAACATTTGACTACAGATAAATATCTGCCTGCCAGTGGCAGTACCAGAGAGCTTCTGGACACAAGAAGATTCTCTATTTTAAGGAGTCTTTCAATTAATCGAGTGTCCAGGGACTGGAATTGCCAATTACTCCTGCAGCAGTGCAGAGATGAGCAGGCACTCACTGAAGGGATGATGGGCAATTGCTGACACACAAACCACTCAAATATTTTAATAATTCTGATTTATGGGCATTCCAGAAACAATTGTCTGTTACAGTTTTGGAGGTTACTATAAAGAAACAAAGCTACTGAGTCCACACAGACTGTTCCCATAGTCCTGCTTTTATTTTTTTTTTAATTATTCTGATGACTAAGAATCACAACCAGACCCTGGGATAAAGCGTGCTCAGGACTAAGGAACTCAAGGACAGGATGACTTTTATTTACAATAAAGTGTAACACAGTGACTGCTGAGTGTCCAAAGAAACATTCATTAAGAAGCTGTAAGACACAGCCATGAAATGATACTGACACTGTGATATCCCTGCTGAATCTCCACTCAAACCTACAAATAACTGGGCATGAGCACCGGGGCTGGGAGATGAGGCAGTAAATTCACACTGCACCCACCCACCTACCAAGGCACACTCATCCAGCCCATGTCAACACCACTAAATTAAAATACTACACTAATGAAAAGTGCAGCTTCACCATTCCTCTTTTTCCCACTAGAGACATCCTTGGGGAAATATCCTTGCATGCACCAAAACTGGTATGATTTCAATTCCACCCACATCTGGGCTCACTTGGGAACTAAATCCAGCACAGCCCGTCTTGGGTCAGCCAGTGACCCCGAACAAAAATAACTCTGGCAGAAAGCCGGATCATGGAATAGGATGGAGCCCATCCAAGTGTTAACTGAACAAACCCGCCATGGGCAGTCAACGATGGAGGAGCAGCAGCTCCTTCCCTCTGCTCAGCACATGACCAGCACAGAGGGGACTCTGCCATCTCCACAGTGACATAACCAACCCTTGAGCAGGTCCTGAGCTGGGTCTCACCCAGTTTCCTACTGTCAGCACCAAGAGTCAATTGGCCTCTCCAGAGCAGTAAAATGTGAGCAGCAGGCGTTGCCTGAGTGCTGGAAAACACCAGCAGTGGGGCAGGGGCGGCAGCCCAGGGCCACCACATGGCACCCAACACCTGGCAGAACTCAGCAGCTTTGCTGAAAGGCCACACTTCTGGGAAATTCACATTAGCTTTCCCAAATGTCCCAGTGCCGACAGGCCTAGAGGCAGGGGATGACAGCACCAAGGTTAGAAAAATTAACAGTAACAATTAGCTTTTGACAGAAACTTTTTCTGCCCATAGCACAGACACCAGATGACCTTGAAGCTCAGGCAGAGCCCATGGCCAGGTGAGAAGAACTCAAGACTGAACTGTTGTCAGAGGATAAGCTGGGTTCAGGTAGGTTTGAGTGCCAGTGACCAAGGCACTGCAGTTAAATTGGGTCTCCAAGGTGTATCAGACACAGCAGGGATGTCCTGACAACACCTGCAGGCACCATCAACAACAGCACAAAGAAAAAAATAAATGAAGTTGCATATTTTTTGTAAGGATCCACGACTGCTGGCTTGTTCTTCCCATCCTTTCATACAAAACTAGCAGTCTGTCCCTGCAAGGCACCTCTCAATAGATTCCTAAAGGCACATGCCACGTCGACTTTTAAGCTATCAATCCATTTCCACTACTTCACTTAGACTTCTAGTACACATTAACCAAAGAATAAAACCCCAAGAACAAACTGGGACATGCAAGTTTCCTGGTAATTACAAAGATACTGCATACAAGCCCTTTCTAATGCAGTTACAATGTCATGGACAATACAAATGAGAAACAATTTTAAACTTCTAAAGACACGGCAAAATTCATTTAAATCTGACATCATGTTCAAAGCTCAACTGTTCTTGTTATGATTTTCTTATATTTGAACACAAATGCCCTCTCTCCTCAGATAGAAATCCAAAATATAAAAGGAAAAAAACCAGAAAGTATGCTGGTTGTTATTACACCCCATAGGATCTGAGCCCTAACCCTGCAGCACCTCAGGGCACAGGTACACCCTGTAGCTGTGTAGCACAAAAATTCCCAAGCACTCAGTGGCTGATGCAGCCAGATCTCAAAATCTACAGATTTCACCTAGAGGAGACATCACAATTGTCTGAAAAAGCTTAATCTTCTCCTTCCTCAATAGTTTGAAGCCTGCTGAAGGAGCTTAGCCCACCTCCCATCTATTGCCAGAGCCACTCTCAGGTGCACCCAACAACACCAGGGGTCTGACAAGTGAATGATTCCAACACTGTCCAGAACACAAGTGGCAGGAGAGGAACAGGCAGGAGAGCCTGAGCAGAACGGGGGTGGGAGACAACAAGTCACATTTTTATCCCAAAGGCTTCCCTTTGGCAATTATCAAATCCTTGCACAAGTAGGGGCATAAGAGTTTATCAGGAAGAGCTCCCATGAATGTTTTATAATGGAAAGTGAAAAGCAGCCGTAGACTTAGGGTCCCCCGGCCATCCTCTGTCAGTGCTGCCCAGGATTTAGTTGTGCTTGAGAGGGAACAGGCAGGAACCCAGCACCCACTATGTCCACAAGAGAAATAAAACCATAAAGATCACGAAATGTTAACACAGCAAATCCACACCAGTGAGCGGCTGCAATGCCCCCACGGGATGGAGCAACCTTGGACTTGGTGACTTTTATTGCTCCTTTTTTTTTTTCCAAAGCAACTTTGCAGAATGTCAGCATAGGCGAGAAACCTGGCAGAGGAGAGTGGGACAGGGTGCCCAGAGAAGCTGTGGCTGCCCCTGGATCTCTGGAAGTGTCCAAGGCCAGGTTGGACAGGTCTTGGAGCACCCGGGGATAGTGGAAGGTGTCCCTGCCCACGACAGGGAATGGGACTGGATGGGCTTTAAGGTCCCTTCCCAACCCAAACCACCCTGTGTTTCTGTGATATAGGGTGAGATCAATAACATACTGTTTAGAAGTGAAGTCCTTAAGGTCCCTTCGCTCCTGAACCATTCCGTGATCCGATGAGGGAGGTGGGCACTGAGGCAGGTGAGCCCGGGGGTAGGTTTTCCAGAGGGGGACTGAGAGCCCTCGCAGCCCCCAGGTCTTGGTGCACCCTGAGCACCGTCATCCTCACCCGGCTCTTCCATTTCATAGAAAAATCCACACTTTTGTGCGGGTTTGCTCAGTCAGGGAGGGGCAGCAGGCGGGGGACGCTCAGGGAGGGTTTCGGTTCCCTCACCCCCTCACACTCCATCCCAGCCGGGCAGTGTGTGAGGGGAAGACCCGCCGAGCCCCANNNACGCCCCCCGGAGCCCCGGGGCAGGGGGCCCGCGCCGCCCGCCCCTCACTCACCGCAGCCGGAGGTTCGCCATGAACTCGGGCATGGTGACGGCGTCCATCAGCACGAAGTCGGCTTTGCCGAACTCCAAACTCTCCTGCTCCGCCATGACAGCCACTGGGACGGCCGGGACCGGGACGGGGGCCGGGCTAGGAGCGGGACCGGGACAGGACCAGGACGGCACCGGGACCG
>WEKY01056891.1:468940-534603 GCA_013390045.1 Picathartes gymnocephalus | reverse complement strand
CAGGCGGGGATCGCGGCACGGCTGGGACGGAGGATTCCCGGGAAACCGGGACCGGGGGCTCCGGGATGGGGGATGTGTGCTCTGGAGCAGGGCTGTGCTGCCTGGGACTGGGGATCTCCGGGAAACCGGGGGCTCCGGGATGGGAGATGTGTGCTCTGGAGCAGGGCTGTGCTGCTTGGGACTGGGGGTCCCCGGGAAACCGGGGGCTCCGGGATGGGGGATGTGTGCTCTGGAGCAGGGCTGTGCTGCCTGGGACTGGTAACTGGTAACTCCCAGAGGAGCCCCCCTCACACCCCAAATATAGGGTGGGTGGTTCCTAGCGCCCGCCGAGACAGGGGGGAGAAAGCAGATCCTGCACCCAAGGGAAACCTCACCCCATGACCGCACCAGGCACAGTCAGTCCTGCTCCTATCCCCCTGGGTGCCCCCCCAGAGCCTGCTCAGTCTGGCGTTTACTGAAACCCCAGAACCCTCCCAAATTAATGCAGAATAACCCCCACAAGAAGTTCCCCTGCAACACGCGGGCACCCCAGAACCAGTCTTGAGCTCTGAACACGGGAAGACTCCGAGGGTGGGGGGCTGCAGGGTGTCCGGGGGGGGGAGGATGTGATTCAGAGGGGAATAATTCCTTCCCGGGGTGAACCCTGGACCCAGGAGAGGCCCCCCTCCAACACAGCATGGGAAAGGGTCACATCCTGCACGTGGGGAGAGATGCCTTCACCACAGCACAGGGTGCTAAGGGGCCTCATCCTGCACCTGAGAAGACCCCCAGGATGAGGGGCTGCAGGGTACTGTCCCACCCCAGAGGAGTCCTCCTTCCCGGGGTGTATCCTGCACCCAGGTGAGCCTGCCACCCCGCACAGGGTGCTAAGGGGTCACATTCTTCACCTGGAGAGACTCCCCTTCTCCACCTCGGGGGCAGAGCCTGCACTAGGATGTGCTACAGGGCCACATCCTGCACCCTATGGAATCTCCATCCCAGAGCAGGGCTGGATCCTGCACTCAGAGGCCTCTTTGTCCTTCCCCTCCCTCCGGGACAGATCTGCATCCCAGGATCCCCCACCACTCTCCTCAGTGTTCTGCAGTGGCACCCAACCCCAACCCATACCCTGCAGGAAAAGATGCTGCACCCAGGGACCCCCCACAAACACCCTGCGGGGTGGGGGGCTGCACCCGAGGGATCCCCCCCTCAAAAACTCTTCCCTCTGAGGATGGAGCCACATCTGGAACACATTGACCCCTTTTTGCTGTACCCCGATGCCACAAACACCACAGAACAGGGTTCTGCACTGAGACCCCCACCAGGACAGGGGGGAGAAAGCAGATTCTGCACCCAGGGTACCCCCTGTCCCAGGGCCCCACCTGGCAGGATCACGTCCTACCCCCAGCACCCCTGGGTGCCCCTCCAGACCCTGCTCACTCTGGTGCTTACTGAAACCCTGGAACACCGTCAAATTAATGCAGAATAAGCCGCACAAAAAATCCCCGCAGATCCAGCATGGCAGGCTAATTACATTCGTGATACTAATTAGGGCAATGGGGCTGGGGGGGACCTGGGAGCTGACACAGCCTCATCTAAAAGAATTTTGGGCAAGAATGGCTGGTTTGAGTGTAGGAGACAGGGAGCAGGTGTGATGTGGTGCGGCCATCCCTGTCCTTGTCTCCATGCCCATGGGTGCAGCTGGGTGGGCCCCCTCCCCTCCCAGCTGAAAGCAATGATCCCCCCTGGTTATAGGCAGCAGATCCTGGCTCCCTCTCCATTCCTGGGGGAGGACGAGACTGGAGGAGCTCTCAGAGGTGAGGTGGGGGGGGGGCGAAATCTGTATCTCCTAAAAGACCTTGTTGGTGCTTTGCTTTTCTGGTGTGTTTAGCTTTGTGGAGGGGGTGTCTTCTGGCTTTGTTCACGCAACGTGCTGAATAGGTTTGCTGTTACTGTAAGTGCCTAATTTGCCTGATGATAATTAGCGCCCTGGGGTGAGGCAGCAGTGTGTTCAGCCCCTGCTTGGTTCTCCCTCGGCAGAGGTTGTGTAGCCGTGTGTGACCCCAGCACTGAGCGTGGGCAGCAGCAATGGAGCCAGGACCCCCCGCCCTCCCTGGCCCTGCCGGTCCCTCTGCCCTCCCTGAGCCCCCGAAGGCAGCAGAGGGATGTGCCTGGCAGAGCCTCCGCTGCCTCCGTCTCTACAGGCAGAAGAAGAAAGTGGCTTATTCTGCCCGCATCTGCAGGCTCCTGAACCGGGTAAGTCCCGACCGGGCTGGGGGGGAGCCTCCTGCTTCCCGAGCTCCGCCTGCTCATCTCAGTATCACAGGCTGGGCGGTGGCTGAGAGGGGCTGCCCGGGGCAGTGGTGTCACCGTCCCTGGAGGGATTCGAGAGATGTGTGGATGTGATGGGTTAATACTGCCCTTAGCAATGCTGGGGGAGTGGTTGGATTTGATCTTTATGGGCTTTTCCAAAATGAATTGTTCCATGATCCCAAACTGAAGCTGTGGTGGCTGGGGCTGGGCAGTACCAGCTGTGCTAATGCTGCTGATTGCTTTCCCCACAGACGTGTTCCACTGGGGATTCCTGCCTGGTAGCTGCCCTGTTGGGCTGGCTGGGCAGCCCCCAGCTCCTCGGGGATGTGGCTGTGGAGGCCTCCAGGCTGTCCCACTATGGCAGGAGGAGCTGCCTTGGCCACCGTGAGGTCCTGCTGGCTACAAAGCTGGTGCTGCTGCGTGAGCTCTACAAGCCTCCTCCAGGATCCTGAGCTATGAGCTGAGGCAGGATGGGACAGTCTTTGTAGTATTTTAATGTGGTTTTGATAAATAAAGTATTTTTTGGCATTGTTTAATGGAGCCTCCTCCCTGTGCTGGCACTGCCGGTACTGAGAGCAGCAGGTGTTGGGCTGGGTCCCTGTGTGCCCCAGGAAGGGCTGCAGGACACACACACCTGCCTCAAGGAACGCTCACAGGGCAGCCCTGCTGGGCCAGGGCACCTCCTTGGCTCCGTCAGACCAGGCTGCCTCAGAGGGGCTGCTGGGCAGCTGAGTGTGCCTTTGCACTCTATTTTGCCAAGAAAAGCAGGAGGAGGGAAGGTGGGTGTTATTCCAAGCCCTGGGGGAATGCCAGCCTTGGAGGCAGCAGCATTCCTGGTGCTGGCACTGAATGACCCGTTTTGCTCCCAGGCTCTCCATGGAGCCCCTGTAACTGCCAGTCCCAGGGATGTCTCTGGGTTCTCCAGCTTCCTGCCTTCAGCTCCAAAGCCTGCCCTGGGAATGGGCAGGTATATGGCAGTGTCCAGCCACCTGCCTGCCCAGGGAGGGGGCGATGTGCCAGCCCTGGGGCAGCCTTTCCAGCTGTTGAGCATGCACTCCCAGGAGCCATGGGCACAAGGCTGGAAAAGGGATGGATCCCTCCACAGGGATTGGGCCTTGTAATGCTGGCATGAGCTGAAGGCTGTGAAGACTCCTTCAGAGGGAGGTGGTGACAGGTCTGCCTGCCCTGGAGGCTGCCTGGCTTAGTGAGCACCACTGGGATTTGGGGGGACTTGCTGGACTGTGTGGTGGCAGATCTGGGATGTGACACTCCAGTGCCACCCACACAATACTGTATCACTGGTGGGAAGCAGCTCCTGGCTACAGCTGTTGGTAGCTCTGGCTCTGTCCCCAAGCTGCTCCTGTTTGCTCTCTCCACTCTCCTGGGTGTACCCAGGACTGGTGCAGTGCTTGGACTGTCACCTACCAGAGTCCTCTGGCTGTTTCCCTGTTAAATATCAAGATAACAGCTGCCCTCAAGGAGCAAGTCCTGCCCGAGGACTGAGGGTTGAGTTTTGATGTCCCTGCTGCCTGCACTGCCCCATTGTCTCACACCCTGCTGGGGAGCTTCAGCTCAGTCCAGTCCCTATTCTGGCAGCCCTGACTCTTTAGGTTGATTAGAATTGGCTCAAATCTATGGATGTGGGGCTAAACCCTGTAGGAAAGTCCTAGCCTTAGTAGAAAAAAGAGCTGCAGCTGAATCTGAGGACACACCCAGGCTCCCACACAGCCCCTGCCAGGGCTGATTTTACCTCCAGCATTCCTGGCTGGGGTCTGTTTAACCTGCCCCAAAAGCTCAGGGAGGGTTCCATGCCCTCTGATACATCTGGTTGGGAGCTTCATCATCCTGCCAGCGTTTTCTCTTTTGTTACAGCAAGGAAAAACTAAGAAGAGCATTCATTCAGTGTTTCTTGTCCCTGCAGCCATCCTGGAGCAGTTGCCCTCTTTCTTCTCACCTCTTTATTTCTGTATTTGGAGCCCCAGCTGCTGCTGGGAGTGTGACATGTGAAGCTGCTCTAGTGCAGTGTGGCTGTCTGACTTCTTAGCCTCTGCTGTGACTGTGGGGGAGATCACTGCCTGGAAGGGAAACTGAGCCTGGAGCTGTCACCAGCTCTCAGGGGAAGCAGCTGGAGCAGAGGAGATGCTGGGACAGATCCCCAGGGGAGGTTCCTGGCCTGGGCAGGAGCTTTGGTGTTATCAATGGACCTTTTCCTACCTAAAAACTTGTAGCTCAGCTGGGGTCTACAGAGACAAAATATTGGCTGGCACAGGTGGCACAGAGCAGTTGTGGCTGCCCTGTCCCTGGAAGTGTCCAAGGCCAAGTTGGATGGGGCTCAGAGCAACCTGGGATAGTGGGAGGTGTCCCTGCCCATAGCAGAGGGTGGCACTGGGTGGCCTTTAATGTCCCTCCCAAGCCATGCTGGGATTCTGTGGTGTCTCAGGTGCATCTCTGCATCTGGTGCTTGATCTTACTGAGCCTCACCACTGACTCAGTGGACCCTCAGCTCTCTGGGATCTATTCTTCAGTATCTTTATTTAGACTTTTTCCCCCTTTTATCTTGTCCTTCCTTCTCCACACGACCCCTGCCTCTCCCCTTTATTTTGTCCTTATAGTCCTACTGATTTTGGAATTGAGAGTTCTTGTGTAACAAATACTCCATTCCCAGGGCAGTGGGGAGTCCCCATCCTTGGAGGAATTTGAAAGCCCTTTGGATGTGGCACTTGGGGACATGGGTCAGAGGTGGCCTTGGCAATGCCACAGGGAATGGTTCGACTTGATCTCAGAGGGCTTTTGCAATCTAAGTGTTACTAAATAGGGATCTGAAGCACAAGATGAATCAGATGACTTCTCAAAAGATTTGCTAGATTCCAGTTTTAGGGAAGAGGGAAATGTGCTCCACTGCCCCTGTGGCAGCAGAAATTCCTTACGAATGGGCAGCCCCTGGCGCACCCAGGAACAGGCAGGGCCCCTGTACCAGACCCCCATAAAAGTCTGTATTTATTGTTTCTTTTGCACTTGCACTCTCTGTTTGTGATTTCAACCTCCTCCTCCAACCAATGGGAAACACCTGGATGCAAATCCTGGATTTAAAAACTGAAAGTGATGATTTATTCCCACAGGGGAAGTGCCTGTTGAGGCTGCACACACCCTTCAAAAAACTGCTTTCCTCTGTCACCCCAAAAGGCAGCTTAGGCAGAAGCAGGAGGATGAACCCAAAAGTAGCTGGGCCTGAAAGGGCTTTCCACAATGATATTTTTTGTTGTTATTAATTTCTTCTATAATCTTTTTTAGCTCTGTTGGTAATAGAAGACAGAAGCCCAGACAAGCTGAGGAACTGGAAGGGTTAAACACGAACATGATGCTTTTATCAGTCTGTGGATCCAGAGTCAACCAACACCTTTGGGAGCCCTGGAGGAGAATTAGGGCTATCACAATTTGCTGTCCTCAAGGGTGGACTTGTGCCATTCCTGTTGCCTGTGCTCAGGATGGTGTTGGCCTTTCCAAAACCCAGATCTGAACCCCAAGCATGTCTCTCATCTGTAGGTCACAGTTTTGGGAGTTACAGCTTTGGCTGGAGACTTTGTAGCATGCAATCCTAAAAGCTTTTGGAAAACGAGGAGTGGAGCTGCTTTGTGCTCCAGCAAAATGGGGGCAAAGCCCATTAAAAGCTTCTCCTTCTTGTCCCAAGTGTGAGGAGGGATGAGCAGGTGTCCTCTCTCTGGGGTGCTGCCCGTGATGAACTGAAAACGGGCTGTGGAGCACATCCCTGTGCCCAGGCAGCACTCCTGCCAGGTGTCCAAATCCTCACAGGGTTTGCTTTTCGGTATTGGATGGAGTTTTACCTGATCCCAAAAACCAGGGGGGTGGGGTTGGGGCTGGGTTTGCTCTGGGACCTGGAGCAGGTCCGTGTGGGAGGTGTGTGCTTGCCATGTGCCAGCTCCAGGTACGGCACAGAGGCATGGCATGGCTGAAAGGTCACTGGGGACAGCAAAACGGGCATGGCTGATGTCCAGACAGCAGAAATCAGAGCCTAGCTCAGCCAGGGCACCCCTGTCCCCATTGCTGTGGTGCCCAGAGGAGGGCCCGTGGGGGCTTCAGCACCTGCCCCACCCCTGATTGCTGGAATCCCCCCCAGCCCGGGCTCAGGTGCCTGTGGTGGTGAGCGTGGCCCTGCAGCTCTGCCCAGGAGAGCCCCCCAGGGCTGGGCACACGACGGCAGCTCTGTGCCAGGGTGTGCCCGAGCTCAGGCAGGACATCAGGGCCACCCAGCTGGGTCTGGACACCTCAAAATCACAGCTCTGGATCACACCCTAGGCTTGCACAGACTTCTCTGGGATGTAGCTTCTGCCTGGGATAGAGGGATGGAAATGAGGACAAAAGAGATAAACACAGAGATTTCTCTGGAAAGTGCTTTGAGGGGTGGAGCTCCTCTCTTGTGGAGACAAGCTGGGAGAGCTGAGGGTGTTCAGCCTGCACAGAGCTGCTGTGGCTGCCACATCCTTGGAACTGTCCAAGGCCAGGTTGGATGGGGCTTGGAGCACCCTGGCACAGTGGGAGGTGTCCCTGCCCATGGCAGGGGGTGGCATTGGATGGGCTGTAAGGTCCCTTCCAGCCCAAACCATTCTGGGATTTTATCAGGTTTTTCTCTGGTGCTTTAAGTGCTCATCTGCCTGGTCTCTCTTTAAAAATGTGATTTTCGCTTTTGGTCATTTATATTGGTTCTTCATTTCTTCTTTCTTAGCTTCCTCTGCTCTTTCTTCTATTTCACGAGGCAGGGCCTCTTCCTCCTTTCCACAATTCCCCTGCTGGTAAATGGCTCTGTGGACTGCCCCAGCAGTAACCGTTTGTGAGGAGGTAACTGTGCCCTTCCCTCTTCTCTATTTTTTCAAAGAAGGAAGTAATAAAGAAAATTAGACAACACATCAAAATTTCCAAGCCAACACACACACATTGCTGTTATGGCCTTGAGCCAAGGAGGAGGATGTCGAACTGTAAACAAACTAAATATTCACTTCCCAGGCTTTTTGTAATTGTAGTAGATTCAGTGTTTTCTCTTATGGCATTTTCCAGGAAGATTTATGAAGACAGAAATGAGACTTCCCAAGACTGTAATGACTGTTGCACAAATACATGTCCATTTCTAGTGGAAGAACATTAACATCCCCTCTCAGGTCAGCGTGTGCAGAGCCAGACACCCCGTGAAAGAACCCAGACAAAGCAGAGTCCTCCAGGTCTTTTCTTCTCATAAGGGGAAATCTTTCCCAAAGCTGTTCCTGAGAATCCTCTTGAGGATGTTTGGGAGCAGAGGGTGGAGGAGCCAGAGGCAGCACGAGGGGTTGTGGGGCTGCCGTGTCCCTCAGCAGCATCCAACAGCTTTGCTTCCTCTCCAGGAAGGAATTGCCCCATGGCAAAGCTTCACTATGAGCCACTTCTATTTACATCCAGGTCTGTGATTGCCCAGGCTGACAAGGGCTGGGAATCCAGCCAAAACCACCAGACACAGCTGAACAGAAGGGAAACATCTTGAGATGTTCACCAGGTCTGACTGCAGTGGATTCTGCAGCTTCCTGGATAAAAATCCATCCCAGCTCTCCTGGAGATGTGGCTCTGAGCCACGGCCAGCCTGAACCAGCACTAAACAGGCTGTTCAGGAGAAAAGGCTCCAGGAAGACCTTAGAAACCCCTGCAGTGCCTAAAGGGGCTCTAAGAGAGCTGGAGCTGGACTTGGGACAAGGGATGGAGTGCCAGGACAAGGGGGAATGGCTTCCCACTGCCAGAGGGAAGCATTAGATGGGATACTGGGATAAATCCTTCCCTGTGATGGTGGAGAGGCCCTGGCCCAGGTTGCCCAGAGAAGCTGTGGCTGCCCCTGGATCCCTGGAAGTGTCCAGGGCCAGGCAGGATGGAGCCTGGAGCACCCTAAACTGGTGGAAGGCATCCAGGCCCATGGCAGGGAGTGGAACTGGATCATCTTTCAGGTCCCTTTCAACTCACACCACTCTGGGATTCTGTGACAAGGGATGGAAGCCCAGGCTGACCACTGAAATCTCAGGCTCCTGTACTCTGGCTTCACAGCACAGTGCTGGGGAGTTGTTACCCTGGTACCCCAGTGCATGACATCCAAATGATTTCCGTTATACTTCTTTAAAGAGACAAAAAGGAAGTTTTTAGAGTGTGAAGATCTTTGAAAACACTCACCCAGCTCCATGGTCCCTCCTTATTGCCCCCACCATGATTCTTCGTCCATCCCCACCTGCGGCGGGCCTGAGGCAGCCCAGCAGTGCTGCTTCTGCATCCAGGCAGCTGGAAAGTCACAGGGATAGGAGCAAACCCCTCCTCCAAGCATCCACTCTGGAGAGGAGGATCTGGCTCCAGGCCCAGGGCAGTTTTTGCCTGCCTGGAGCCAGGAGGCTGTTGAGAACAGCAGCAGACACAGCAAGCAGAGTTGGAGGGGTGCCTGGATCAATTGCTGCTCACCCCAATCCAGCTCAGGGTAAGCTTAAACCCCTCATGATGGATGTTTGTTTAATTTGTGCTCTTCCCTCCTAAAGCTCCCCCTGATGGAGCCCCGGCGCAGACGCTCTGTCCTGGCCCCGTGCTCTGTTTACACTCAGCTTGTCCTCAGTGTCTGACTGAAGCTCTCACCGCAGCCTCACTCTGTGATTCCTCATCCTCTCCAGTTTATTTCCTTCTTTTCCATGGCAGCCTTTAATCTCTTGGAGGAGGGTTATCCCAGCAGGGCAGGAAGTGCAGCTGCAAAGGGAAGGCTGGAGGTCAGCTCATCCCCAGCTGTCCCAGGCTCTGCTCTTCTGCACCAAACAACCCAATTCTTTCACTCTTCCCTCAGAGGTCACATTTTCTAGATTTCCTCTAATCCTCACTGCTAGCAAAACACGGGAGGTTTTTCAGGACGTGTTGGAGGAAGGAAGGAGCAAGTTCCCATCGCAGTCCACCTCGGAGGTGGGATCTGCTGAGGGATTCCAAACTCAGGCAGCAAAGCAGTTCTGGAAGGACCAACCACTTTTGTCCAAACTTCAGAAACCAAGACTGTAGCATCATATAAATATCCAGCTCCATCAGAATTCCTCATCCCCACCGATGTGACCTAAAGGATGCTGAACTTGGTGGTCTTCATGAAATAGGTGATTTATTTGGTCTTCCTTGTCCTTCAGCTTTCTTGCTTCCTGCAGATGCCTCAAGCAATAACACAGAGCACTTTCACCTGCAGCAGCACCCACATTCCCTGTTCTGCCCTGCGCCAAGGGAGGAGGTGCCAGACCACACCATGGCCCCTGGATATGATGCTGCTTTTCCTGACCATAAAAAAAGCAGCTCCTAGTTTACCTATCAGAAAAGAAGTCTTTGAAGAATAATTACAGTTTCCCTGTATTGCTTTTCCCCCCCTGGAAGTTATTCTATTCTATTCTATTCTATTCTATTCTATTCTATTCTATTCTATTCTATTCTATTCTATTCTATTCTATTTCTTTTATCTTCTATTTTATTCTGTTCTATTCCATCCCATCCCAAGTTAGGCCAGCTGCAATGGGGTGCCATTCCATGTGGGAATGCTAATTTAAGGGGCAGATTTCCAGCTACCTAAGATGCAGTGAAGATGCTTGGGAAGATCCCTCACAGACACCTGGGCTCCCAATGCCAAAAGAATGTCAAAAATCTACATAGGCATTTCCTTTATCTCAAAATCTTCAAAATCCCTGGGTCGAACACCAGCTGGCACCCTGAGCTCAGCTGTGTGCTATCAGCAGAACTCAGTGTGACTACCATCCATTCATCATCCAACACTGTGTCATCCCAGCAAAAGGACTCCTGAGGGCATGAACTTTCCCGCTCAGTCATTAAAAAATGTGTTGCAAATGTTAAAAAGCTTCTTCCCAACCACCTCAGTGCAGCATCCAGGGCCTGGGGCTCTCCTGGCTGTGTGAGAACAGTCCCAGACATGAGCTGAACATGGCCAAGTGCACCAGAGGCTGTGAGCAACAACCTTCAGTTCCTCTGTGCTCCAGTTCCTGGAAAAGCTGTCAATGGCTGTGCAGAAGAGCCAAAAAAAACCACCCCAAAACCAAGGGTGGTGAGGCCCTGGAACAGGGTGCCCAGAGCAGCTGTGGCTGCCCCACCACTGGAAGTGTTCAAAGCCAGGTTGGACAGGCCTTCGACTGATCCCATCTAGTGGAAGGTGTCCCTGCCTATGGCAGGGGGTGGAACTGGTCATTCCTAAGGTCTCTTCCAGCTCAGACCGTTTTGGGATTCTGTGGGCATAGCTCAGCAGAGATTCTAAAGAAACAGAACAGCCAAGGAGAGGTCCCGGATCTCCACTTGAGTGGTTTCCAACTAGCTTGGCATGCAAGAGTTTTTCCTGGACCCTGGAGCCCAGGACTTGTCTGACTTTACTTCTGGCTACCAGAATTCATGATCAGCAAGTATTTGATGGGCCCAGGCAGAGAAGAGTTTTGTGAATGTAAAGTGAAGTGATAGAGGGCAGTTGTTTGAGAGGGAGCTGGGCTCAGTCTCCCCGGGTCTCTGTGTGCATGAGGCCGCAGAGTTTGCTGAAGAAGGGTAAAGCAAGGACAGTGTGGCACAGAAAAGACACGAGGATGGCGAGTTTGTGCTAGAAGAACCCAGAGGCCAGAGGAAAATAAAAGAGACGTTGAACTGCACGAAGTTCCTGCCAGCTCGTTTCCTCGGGTCCCTCTGGATGGCAGCACACCCCCTCTGCTCAATCAGCCGCTCAGCCGGGTGTGTGTCAGTGGCAAACGCCGAGTCCCATCTCCAGATCATTAATGAAGAGAGATTCCCAGCAGGAAGCTCTGGGGGAAGAGCAGCAGGTAAATGTTTGAGGGGGAATGAGTTAAGAAGCAGGTATTGACTTGCTGGGCTCCAAACAAAGCCAGACCCATCCGAGCGTTCGGTGGGTGACGCCTACCATGGCTCAGGCAGCAGCTCCTGCAGCCTCCCTGTGACTGCCACGTGTGTTTGGAGTTACAGGGTTGGGATCTGCCGAGCTGCGATGGCAGAACCGACAGGATGGGCAGCTGACACTGCCCTGACCTGACACCTGTGACTGCTTCCTGCTGTCCCTATCCCTGCTCACTGCCCTTGTCCTTCACACTTGCTCTGATCAGAGCAAAGCCACCCAAAGAGCTCAGGAAGTCATTGACTCCCAATACAAACACACAGGAAGTTTATCCTCAGGTTATTTCCTCCTCCTGTCCCCTTGCTCCTGGTGACAGCAGGCAGCAACGCTGGGAGAAGGCTCAGACCCCCACACTGCTCTGCAGCACTCTGGTCTCCCCTCCCTCCATTCTTCCATGCTCAGAGAGCCCAGGACAGCATCCTGCATGGCTGGTGGCCTTCACCCTCACTAAAGGAGTCAGAAAAAGCTTGTGCAGCCTCTTCCTTGGCACCTGCTCACTCTGATGCCCCTGATGCCTGCAGGGATAGAAATCACGGATAGTGGGACCTTTTGAGGAGATGAGCTGCTGAATGTGCCCTGGCCTGACCCAGGTCCTCAGCTTGGCCACCCCACCCTGACACCAGCACCAAGGTTCATGCCATCCCACCCAGCTAAGGATGGCACAAGGCAGAGCTGCTCCATCAGGGAATGGGTCTGGGGTCCTGCCCTGGGATCCCCTCCAATCCAGCCCCAGTGAGGGGGCAGCAGCCCAGGGCAGGATGGGGCAGTGGGGAGGGGGATGCCAGGGGCTGTGTTTGGATCCATGCTAGGAGGCAGCCAGAGGCTGTACATGAGAGCAGTGCCACCGCTGTCACTTTGGGAGCTGGCTGTGAATGAAGAGGAAGTGTTTGAGAGGGTCACACAAATGTTTGTGTAGCTCAGAAAGCAGGTCAGATAGGATAGGATAGGATAGGGTAGGATAGGATAGGATAGGAGAGGATAGGATAGGATAGGATAGGATAGGATAGGATAGGGTAGGATAGGATAGGATAGGATAGGATAGGATAGGATAGGATAGGATAGGGTAGGATAGGATAGGATAGGATAGGATAGGATAGGATAGGGTAGGACAGGACAGGACAGGACAGGACAGGACAGTTGGAAGGGACCTACAGTGATTGTCTGCTCCAACTGCCTGACCACTTCAGGGATGACCAGAAGTTAAAGCACATTGTTAAGGACACTGTCCAAACACCTCTTCAACACTGACAGGTTTGGGGCATCGACCACCTCTCCAGGAAGCCCATCCCAGTGTCTGATCACCCTTCTGGTAAAGATGCTTCCCAATGTCCAGTCTAACCCTCTTCCTGTGCAGCTTTGAGCCATTCCTAGGCATCCTGTCCCTGAATTCCCAGGAGAAGACGTCAGCACCTCCATCTCCACATCCTCCCCTTGGGAAGCTGCACACAGCCGTGAGGTCACCCCTCAGCTCCCTTCTCTCCATGTCTTCCAGCCCATCACCAGCTTGGTTCTCCTCCTCTGGACGCATTCCAGGGTTTTCCCATCCTTCTCGAATATTGGGACCCTGAACTGCACACAATTCCTATGTATAGGATCAGTGTTACTGTATTAATTTGACTTAGGATGGGAAAATCAGGCTCTAGAAATGGGATGAGGCACCACAGCCATCCTGAGAGCCCACATCAGCAGGCTGGGAAATTTGGAGCACAACTGGGATACCACACCTGTGGTGCCACCCATGGCTCAGGAAAGACTGGGACCCTGGCAGGTCCCATGGGGGAGCAGAAGTTTGGCACAGGACAGTTCTTCCATCTGGCAGGGACAAGGAAGAACACACACCAGAGCTGTTGGCCAACAGACACATGTGGAACTGGGAAACAACACATTCTTTACAGGGGAGGTAATTAATTGTTGGAGCCGCTCATTAAGGCATTGGCAGGCTCAATACTGACAGTCAGAACTGGGGCTCCAGGCCTTTGCTCTAAGAGGTTTTGCTTGAAATATGAGTCATTTCAGTGCTGTCCTGCATCACCCAATGTTTTCTTCAGAGTCACTCCTGCATTGGAACACTGGGGTGAAGGGTGGCCTTTGGAGCTGGGGAGTTGGAGCTGACCATGATGGTCCTGCAGGTGTCACCTGCGAGGGCAGGGTCCTCCAGTGATGGCTCACAGGAGGTCACACAGGTCTTTACTTCATCTCTAAGTGAGGGAATCCTCTGGAGCTCTCGCTTAGTCCCTGTGTGGTTGCAACCAAATCCTTACCCAGTAACTGGCTGGGAAAGCTGGGGGTGTCCAGCCTGGAGAAGAGAAGGATCCAGGAAGACCTCAGAGCCCCTTCCAGTGCCTAAAGGGGCTGCCAGACAGCTGGAGAAGGACTTGGGACAAGGACTGGAGTGACAGGACAAGGGGAATGGCTCCCCACTGCCAGAGGGCAGGGATGGACGGGATATTGGGAAGAAATTCTTCCCTGTGAGGGTGGGGAGGCCCTGGCCCAGGTTGCCCAGAGCAGCTGTGGCTGCACCTGGATCCCTGGAAGTGTCCAAGGCCAGGTTGGGCGGGGCTTGGAGCACCCTGGGATAGTAGGAAGTGTCCCTGCTCATGGCAGGGGGTGGATTTGGATGTGCTTTAAGGCCCCTTCCCACCCAGACTGCTCTGGGATCCCATGACAGGTTAGGTCTTCTCTCACCTCACTTTCCTGATCCCACATAGGGTGAGCAGTTCCCAGTGCCACAGCAGGAACTCTTGGCCACTCAGGCCTGGTCTGACCCTTGATCATCCATCAATTTCTATCGTGGTCTTCCACATTTCTGACAGCTGGCAGCAGCAGACTTTGTCTTTACTTGGAATTCACAAGTTTGGGAACAGCATCTCCCAGTTAACCCTTTCATTCCTTCTTGGTAAGAAAGGTGGGAAAACCAAAATATATGTGTTGTTTCAGGGTTGCAGGCTGAAGCTGTTTTGGCCCTGCCCAGACTGTTTGCAGCTAACAGCTCCTCTGTGAGTGTGAACACCCAAGTGCCACTCGCGAGGTGACCGGCGCTCCCCCCCCCAGGGCGGGTGCCAAGAGGCTGCACCTCGCCAAGTGCTTACAGTAATCCTTGGCAGGGGCCCAGGGCTCCAACAAAGACATCTGCTAATCTGCAGAGAGGAGCTTTCAGGAAAGAGAAGCTTGAGAGTTTCAGGGAAACTCTGCTTCCAGCCAGGCTGTGCAAGTCACAAACTTGCCTGTCCCAGCTGGAGAAGCACACCTGAGTCCCCCGAGACTGGGATTTGTCTCAGACAGCAGCTCCCAGTAGGTTCCCTCTCTTGGATTAATTATTCTGCAGTGCTCGTGGCCTCTGTCCTTGTTCCTGGAGCCTCCTGGCAGTGCTGGGATCAAAGGGGATCCTTGTGAGACATCCACGTGGGACCTGAGCCGGGCCAGGAGCTCAATGCCTGAGCAGAGCTGCTCCCCCCTTCCCTCTCTGAGTCTCGAGGCTGCTGGAAAATGGGACAAGGAACGAGGTGCTGGCGAGAACCTGGCAGCAGAACAAAGCCTGATCCTGCTGCCGTGGAGCTCAGCCACACTGTCTGTCCCCATCAGAGCCAGGTGCCAGGTGCTGTACAGAGTTTGGGGCTCACCAAGGGGAGATTTCCTCACATCCCCTCACCTCAACATGCCAAACCAGGCAGGTGCAGCCCATCTGCCCCAGTTCAAACTCCCTCTTTGGAAATATCCATCCATACTTTCATGGCTCTGAGAGAAATAAGCCAATTTCCCAGAAAATGTGCTCAAAATCCAGGCAGATCTGAAGTTTTCAGGGGTTTTCCTTCTCTGAAGGGTGCAGCCTGCTTCCTGCATGGTGCCTTGGCAGTCTCGTCTTCTGAGCAGAGTCCTGCTTGGACACCATGTCCTTGGAGAGAAGATAAAGCCTTTCCTCCTGAATCCCAGCTGGCTCCTGCACAACTCCTCTGCCCCTGGAGGAGGGAGGCTCTCAGTGTCAGTTCGGAAATCACATGCTCAATGGCTTCAACATGAGGTAATTGTTTTTGGAAGAGACCTGGGTGCTGGTTGGGTTTGCTGGTTTGTCAGGCACACGTGGATGTGGGGTAGGGGCACAAGTGACCAGGACCAGCCCAGCCTCCCCCAGGCACTGCTGGGTACAAATATCCAAGTGCCCATTTGCAGCATCAATAATTCCTGCAGAAAGGGCTGAGAGGGGTAGGTGGGTACAGTGGCACTGGGAGGTCCCCCCTGGGGACCACAGAGACCTTTGAGTCCCCCCTGTGCATTTGTCCCCAAACCAGGAGCTACCATGGGGGCAGCAGCAGTCCAGGGACAGCAGCCACAGAGAGTGGCTTCAGCTCCAGAAGGTTCTGCTGGGGACTCCTTGCTCTGATGCCAGTTGGTGCCAAGGTGCTTTGTCAGATGATCTTTGATCTACCCCATTAATAAATCTGATTCAAGCTGCCTCATTAATGAGCATTTTAATGTCAAGAACATGAACTGGGATACAGCTCCCCATCCATCTCTGCCCACAGCTCCCCAGGGTGTTGGATGGGTTTGTCCTCACCTGCTTGAGATGTGAAGTAGCACAGGGAAGCGTGTCCGGGACAGCCACCTGCCACCCTTCACCTCTCTCTGGCCCAGAGCCAGGGCCATTGCAGTGTCCAGAAACTCAATATCCAGGCACAAAGTGAACCTACAGTAGCTGAATTAGCCCTGCCATCACCAGTGGACCTGTGGTTGAGAGCTGGGGTGGATGCAAGCTCAGAAGCTTGGTGGATTTTCCAGCACCATCCTGCCCAAAACTTCCTTAAGGATCACAGAATCATAGAAACATTTCAATTGGAAAAGCCCTCTAAGACTGAGTGCAGCTGTTCCCCCAGCACATGTCCCCATATGCCATATTCACATGCCTCTTAAGTAACTCCAGGCATGGTGACTCTCCCCCTGCCCTGGGCAGGCTGTACCAGGGCTGGACAACTTTTCCATGATGAAATTTTCCCCAACATCCAACCTGACCCTTCCCTGAAACAACTTGAGGCTGTTTCTTTTTTCCCTGGGAGCAGAGCCCGCCCCCTTGGCTGCCCCTCCTGTCAGGGAGTTGTGCAGAGCCAGAAGGTCCCCCCTGAGCCTCCTTTGCTCCAGGCTGAGCCCCTTTCCCAGCTCCCTCAGCTGCTCCTGATGCTCCAGGCCCTTCCCCAGCTCTGTTCCTTTCTCTGGAATGTTTTCCCTGGAAGGTGAATGCTCCAGAGTTCTTTGAGGGAAACTCAAGGTGTCTCTTGGACAAGTCCTTGTGCAATGAGCAGGTTGGAAGGGTGGCAGCACAGGTGATCCAAGGCTCAGGCTCCCAGATCAGCTCCTGAATCGAACACATCCCGGTGGGTGATGCTGCAGGGAAGGTGGGAAGAGGATTCATCCCAATGGCTGCAGCTGTTTGCAGACGTTTGCTGGACCCCTCACTCTTAACTGGACAAATGCAGAGCTGGTAACAGAGATGCTGTTCTCAATACCCAGGAGCAGAGGGCCCAGTCCTGAAAATGGTATTACTGGCAAAAGTGATCTTTGAATTTTTGGAAAGAGCCTGGGTAGCTTTAGTGAGCCTGCGGAATTCTGCACCCTGCTCCAGGAACATGGGACAATACCTGTGGCTACAGGTGACACAGCCATGTCCAGGCTCCTTCCCAGCTGTCTGAGAATGCCTCTAGAAGTGGGGGAGAATGAGTGTCCTGTGGGCAGGAGGGGGTGAAAGATGCTTTAGGTTCTCCTCAGAGAACGCTCTTTTTCTTAAGAAAGAGGTTGGTTTCTTATTTTTTTAGAAGTGATTTTTTAAAGTGTGCATTTACATTAAAGAAAGAACCTGTTCCTTAACCTCACAGGTAGGAGTTGCTTCTATCTAATACGAGAGTTGCTGCTCCTATCTATAACAATTCTTTGATCTGTTAAGACATGTCTGAGCCTAGTGCACAGAGAAGAGAATCAGGTCCCCGTCTAAACTTGGCAAAGCAGCAGCTTTTCCCCGTGATGTTGCAAGAGCATCTTGGGATCCCGTTGATGAATGAGCTCTTTTTGTGTCTGGTGTTACATGAGCCAAACCGGAGAGTTTGAGTCAAACCGGTGACAGTGTAACACAACACGGCCGGGGAGGGGACACAGCCATGAGCTTATCCTGTGCTGCAATTCCATGTTGTGGCAGGATCCCTTTATTTTAATGCAAGAGTTACAGTGAGAGATGGTCAAGCTGAGACAGACACTTAATTTTGGTTCACTGATGGAGTTAAAGTGGATTCAATGAGCCTTTCCTGCCCTTTGTGCCAGCCTGGATTTGCCTCCTTCCTCCTCCTGGCTGTTGGCACTGGTGCTTCTGGTGTTAAAATAAATGTCCTCCACCATCAGAATCTCCACTGGAGAACACAACTGAGTCACTCCTTAACCTTTTCTCAGTTAAACTCAATCTAGAATCATCGGATGGTTTGCCTGGAAGGGACCTTAAAGATGATCTTGTTCCCACTCCCTGCCATGGGCAGCGACACCTTCCATTCCTTCCTTGAGCTCTCCCAGCGATCCTGGGGCAGCCACAGCTTCTCTGGGCACCCTGTGCCACGGCCTCACCAGTGATTTCATCCCAATATCCCCTCTACCCTGACAGTGGGAAGCCATTCCCCCTCATCCTGTCAATCCAGGCCCTTGTCCAAAGTCCCTCTCCAGCTCTCCTGGAGACTCTTTAGGCTCTGGAAGGGGCTCTATGATCTCCCTGGAGCCTTCTCTTCTCCAGGCTGAACACCCCCAGCTCTCCCAGCCTGGCTCCATACTTGAAGACTTCGGATTTGTAACAGTCTGAGCTGACTCCTTCTTCCATTTATTAAGTTACCAACAATTCAGGCAACCTCCCAATGACAGATGGAAACATTTTTCTGATCAAGCGCTCCCTGGGGAGGGGAGGAGTGTTTAACCAGAAGGACATGGCTTTAGGACAGTGGAAGTCCTGTGGGAACAGGCTGGTTTAGCCCGGGAGCCAACGCTGTGTCCTCTGCAGAGTGTGAATTTGTTTGTCTGGAGACCCAGCAGATTCACCACGGGGGTCCTTGTTGTGTTTTTTCAGCCCATGACTGTTTTGTTGCTCTTGCTACTGGGTTCCTCGGGTGAGCAGTACGTCCTGTGAACACAAACACCTCATCTTTGCAAAGCTGGGAACAGAGGGAACGCTGCGACTTCACCTGAGTGTGCTGTGGGAAATCAGCAACTGTACTCTGGGTAAAGCCCAGCTGGGCTGGACTGCAATTGTGGGCTGGAATGCTGCAGCATTAACCCGTTAGGGGGGTGGAACTGGGTGACCTTTATGGTCCTTTCCAAGCCAAACCATTCTGTGATTATGTGATGCCTCACAGGCATGACCAGCCCTAAGCTTCCCCTGGAAGTATGACAGGTGGTGGAATCCCCTCTCGGGTACACACACTGCTCCCACCACCAGCTCTCACCTGTGCTACCAACATCTATGGCAGAATGTCACATGTGAGTTCCAGAGAGCAAGTGGAGAAATCAAAAAGCACCTGGCAGGTATTGGTGTGCTAAAACGCACCTGGGCTGTGCCATGGAGTCATGGAAAGATTTGGGTTGGAAGGGATCTTTGCAGGTCATAGCATGGGGTTTGCATGGACAGATTTTGGTAGTGAGGGGCTACAGGGGTGGCTTCTGTGAGAAGCTGCTGGAAGCTTCCCCCATGTCAGGCAGAGGCAATGCCAGAGGGCTCCTTGTGGCCAGGGCTGAGCCCATTAATGACAGTGGCAGCACCACTGGGAAAACAGAGTTTAAGATGCAGGGAAAAATATCCACCTGCAGAACTGCAGCCAAAGAGGAGTGGGAACATGTGAGAGGAACAGCTCTGCAGACCCCCAGGTCAGAGGAGAAGGAGAGGCAGGGGTTGCTCCAGGCGCCAGAGCTGAGATTTCCCTGAGATTCCATAGGGAAGCCCGTGGTGAGGCAGCAGTGCCCCTGCAGCCCGGGGAGGGCACGGGGTAGGGGAGTGGGGGCGTGCAGAGATGCACCTGCAGCCCCTGGAAGAGCCCAGGCCAGAGCAGGGGGATGCCCAAGGGATGCCCTGTGTGAAGCTCATGCAGGAGCAGGGTCCTAGAGGGACCTGTGGCCCTGTGGAGAGCAGAGCCCACGCTGGAGCAGCTTTCCTGGCAGGACTTGTGACCTTTGGGGAGACCCACATTGGAGCAGCTGGCTCCTGAAGGACTGACTCTGTGGGAAGGGACCTCCACTGGAGCAGTTTGTGAAGAACTGCAGCCTGTGGGAAAGACTCATGCTGGAGAAGTTCCTGTAGGATTGTCTCCTGTGGGATGGACTCACACTGGAGCAGGGGAAGAGTGTGAGGAATCTTGTCCCTAAGGAGGAGGAAGGAGCAGCAGAAGCCACATGTGATGACCTGACTGTAACCCCCACTCCCCATCCCCCTGCACAGCTGGAGGGGAGGAGATGGAGACTTGAGGAGTGAGGTTGAGCCTGAGAAGGGAGTGGTGGGGGGAAGGTGCTTTATGATTTGGTTTTATTTCTGATTTCATTTGGAACCAATTAAACTCATTTCCCTAAGTCGAGTCTATTTTGCCCGTGATGGTCCTCGCTGGGTGACACCTCCCTGTCCTTGTCTCCACCCACGAGCCTTTAGCTCTGTTTTCTCTCTCCTGTCCAGCTGAGGAGAGCAACAGAGTGGCTTTAGGGGCACCCAGTGTCCAGTCAGGGCCAACCCACCACAGTCAGGGTCCAACCCCCTGAAAAGAGCAGGGACAATTTTAACTACATGAGAATCATGGAATAAACTCATGGAATGGTTGGGGTGGGAAGGGACCTAAAACCCCACCCACTTCCCCCTCCCTGCCACAGGCAGGGACACCTTCCACTATCCCAGGCTGCTCCGAGCCCTGTCCAACCTGGCCTTGGACACTTCCAGGGATGGAGCAGCCACAGCTTCTCTGGGCAACCTGTGCCAGTGGTGTAGGAGCCCAGCTGTGGGACTGTGAGAGCCCAGGTGTAGGCAGGCAGTCCCAGAGGAGCAATCACAGGGAGGTGGCTCCATGTTGCCTTTGCCATTTAGCTGAATTTCCTCTTTATCTCCCTACAGATCCTACCTCCAGACAGAATCCCCATCACACAGGATGCTTCAAGGGCTTTGTTATTTTGACCAGATTATTACATAATTCTCTTTAAAGCACCACATGCATTTTTCTGTTGGATTAATACCAAATGTCTGATGGAATTTTTAGCCCATTTTATTTGTACACATTTTTTACAGTCTAGTTTAATTTAATTACAAATTCCACTCTCTGACACTTGATTTATCTTAATAAACTTCCAAAGCCAAGGCCAAGCTGGCTGCTGTTGCTGGAGCACTGCTGCTTTAGTGGTCTCTGTAAAACTGACTTCGTGCCATGCCCCTGCTCCATCCTGAGCTCTGGCTGACCAGGGTTCTGCTGAATTGTTCCTACCAGGATTTACTGTCACAGCAGCTGAAGGTGCCTCACTGTCCCTGCATTTCTCAGCCCAGATAATGCTGCCTGTGAGCTCCCAGGTTGTTTGGCAAAGGGACATTCTTGGTGTTAGGAAAGGAAAAATACTCCAGGTGTTGGGTTTTGCAACCTAATATTAATTGTGGTTCTCCTGCCTTCAGTTCTGATGGATCTGTCTGTGGCTATCTCCCCAGTGATCCCACATCTTGCTGTCAAACCTGGTGAAGGAAATCATTCTCCTTTTTAGGTTCCAGGAGAAGGAATGACTTCTTCTAGGCTCCTGCAGATGGGATGACTTTGGACATGCTGCCCATGTTTCATGCTCAGCTCTGGGCCTCTGGATGCATTTCTCTCCATCTCTCTTCACATATGACAGCAGGAATGAGGACCATGCCAAGCTGGGCTCCCTCCACCGAGATCATCCTTCTCCTGGGAAGTTAAAAATTAATCACAAAGAGGGAGTTAAAGCTCTGAGGTTTGTGACGGCTTTCTGTCTATGAGCCGGGCAGTCACTAGGAAATAAAGGAAGGGAGGGACAGATGGATGGATGGATGGCAAATGGATGGATGGATGGATGGTGGATGGATGGATGGATGGATGGTGGATGGATGGATGGATGGTGGATGGATGGATGGATGGTAGATGGATGGTAGGTGGATGGCGGATGGATGGATGGATGGATGGATGGATGGATGGATGGATGGATGGATGGATGGATGGATGGATGATGGATGGACATAAGAATTTAACAGTAGAAGATCAGCAGAGTTGTGGGAGAGAGCATGGAGAGAGAACCAGGGAAGGTGTCACTGGCCTAAAGAGCTGTGTGGGAGGCTGGGAACATCAGGAGAGGGACAGGATATCCAGAGTCAACACTGACTAAAGCTCTGGAGCTGGAACGTCTCTAGCAGGACTGTTGTTAGGAGGAAGGGAAAAGCCTTTGCTTTTCTGTTTTTCTGTTTCTCATTAGCCCTTCCCACCACAATGAGAAACAGGAGAAAATTTGTGAGCATTTCCAACATTTTGTCATACTTCCAATGAGAGAAAATGAGTAACTGGTATTAGAACTGTAAACAGTGCTAGTGAGGTCCCAGGCGGTGGCAGAGTGTTCAGGCAGGGTGACAGCTGCGAGTGGGGCAGGAACATGGGAACGGGATGTAGCAGCCAGGTAAAGAAATCTGCTCAGAGGATACCGAGCGTGGCAGCTCCACGTCCCCTCTGCAGCTCTGGAGAGGGGCTCGGAGGAGGTGAAAACATGGCAACACGGAGCTGTGCCGACCTCCTCGAAAGGCAGGGGATGAGCACCGGGGAGAACCGGCAGAGAAGTGCCTCACGCAGGCAGGAGCTGCAGGGATTCAGTTGAGACCGTCTGAATGCCTGTAAGAGCAAAGAGCTTCTCGGCTGCTCGGGATTTCAGACGGTTCAAGTGGAGGCCAGAGGCTTCCAGAGGCCAGGATGAAAGGGGACATTCCAGATGGGAGGCTGCACAACAGCAGCCGCCGACAGCTGGGTCCCTGTGCCGGCGCTCTCGGGATTTCCTCCGCTCTTGTTCCACTTCTCTGGGTCCTCGCCCGGCGCAGGGAGCGTGTCCTGCTGCCCACCCTGTGGGAGGGCTCGGAGCATCCCGACCTCGCAGGAAGCTGAGCAGGGATTCCAGGAAGCTGGGGCAGGTTTCCCGACAGGGTGAGAGGCTGTGCACAGGCCGGGGAACCCGCACACTTGGCAGACACGGGACTCAGGATGTTTCGCAACTAGATCCGACATTCTGGCACTCAACAGCGACTGCAGAGCTGCAATGTCTGGAGCAGTGTGGGCTCAATCTCATGCTGTTTGTCCATCTGAGATTTGTTCCAAAGCCCGTAGCTGCAGTGCTGGGAGCAGAAGGGTGCCCAACCCCTTGTCCTGTTGTTTCACCACAGTGTGAGCAGGGGATGAGGGTTGAGCTCAGCCTGGCCAGGAAGGTGACAGCAGTGAGAGGGATGGTGGGCTCTGGTGATGGTGCCTGAAGCCCCAGCCCAGGGCAGCCACCCACCCTGCCTGCAGACACAGCCGGGTCTCACACCCAGGTCACCCCACACTGCCCAAAGCCGCCTCCCTCAGCCCCTGTGCTGGGCCTGTGCTCCAGGTAACACCAGCCCTGCACACCTGTGCCTGGGATCCTGTAAACCTTGGAATCCCAGAATGGTTTGGGTGGGAAGGGACCTAAAACACCACCCATTGCCACCCCCTGCCATGGCAGGGACACCTTCCACTATCCCAGGGTGCTCCAAGCCCTGTCCAGTCTGGCTTTGGACACTTCCAGGGATCCAGGCGCAGCCACAGCTTCTCTGGGCAACCTGTGCCAGGGCCTCCCCACCGTCACAGAGAAGAATTTCATCCCAATATCCCACCTAACCCTGCCCTCTGGCAGTGGGAAGCCATTCCCCCTTGTCCTGTCACTCCAGGCCATTGTCCCAAGTCCCTCTCCAGCTGTCTTGGAGCACCTTTAGGCACTGGAAGGGCTCTGAGGTCTCCCTGGAGCCTTCTCCTCTTCAGGCTGAACCATGCTGTCTCAGCCTGGCCTCATAGAAGAGGTGTTCCAGCCCTTGGCTTCCTCGTCCAGCAGGAATCAGTCCAAATATGATGACAAGGTCTTGTCCAAGATGCAGGAGCACAGATGTAATGTTGTTCACCTTCCTGGCCTTCCTCTGTACTGAGGAAGGAGACAAATGGACATGAAAATGGTAATTTATTAGCATACTGGGTCATTATTGGTCATATATATTAATAATAATGGTCATATTTGGACATATGTATGGTCATATTATTCATATAAATGATCATATATTCATATATTAGAGTTCTCTGGCAGTGTCCAAGGACAGGCTGGAGGGGGCTTGGAGCAACCTGGGATAGTGGGAGGTGTCTCTGCCCATGGAAGGGGTTTGGAATGAGATGGTTTTTAAGGTCCCTTCCAACACAAACCATTCCATGGTTCTATGATTTATAAACTACTGCAATTTTGGGAAGAGGAAACTTTAAAACTCAAGTAAGCCATTCAATTTGTGTCCACATCCTGTGGCCTTTAAAAATTGCTAACTGGATTAATCCTTGTAATCAAACGTGCCCATACCCAGCCTGCCCAGGGACTGCCCGTGTTCTGCTGTGGAAGGAGCAAACCAAATATATGGAATAAACCCAGTGCTGTCCAACACGAGGAGCCCTGCAAAGCTGGGAGGCTGTAGCCATGTAAGGATCAGTCTCTGCTCCCAGGTAACAAGTGACAGGGCAAGAGGAATGGCCTCAGGTTGTGCCAGGGGAGGTTTAGGTTGGATATCAGGGAAAAGCTATTCCCAGAAAGGGTTGTCCAGCCTTGGCACAGCGTGCGCAGGACAGTGGTGGAGTCACCATCCCTGGAGTGTTCCACAAACACATGTGAATGTGGGACTTCATGTCATGGTTTAGTGGTGACCATGGTGGTGGTGCAGCGTTGATGGTCGGACTTGATGATCCTAAAGGTCTTTTCTGAAATTAATGATTCTGTGATTTTTTTAAGTGCTGCCATAACCAAGCTCAGCCACCAGCTCACTCAGCTGAAACATAAAGCCAAATTCCTTTTCCCAGGTGTCTTGCTTGCAACAAACCGTGGATTATTTTGCAATGACCTGCACACCTTAGCTTGGAATCGCAGCAAGCCAGGGTGGCTTTTGGACCCTGCCTGGCACTTCTCAGCTCAGCTGCGTGTGACATCAACAGCAAACTTTTCATCTGCTCATAGTGAAACCACAGTGAGATGTGACCACAGCAGCTATCTAGGGACAAAGTCCTCCTTGTACACAGAGCAAAACCTACAGGGAATGTCAGTGCTGGGCCCCTCCTGCTACTGAAATACTCCATGGAGTATGAAAACTACACAAATACTGTGCACAGGCTTCTCTGTTGACTTCCCATCCCTGATCTCTACACATCAAAAACAAAGTCCCTTGAGATCCAGTACACTTTTCCCTCCCAAAAGGATGGAAATGCAGATCCAAGTGCTAATGAGTAAAGGCTGTAGCTAGGACATATTTTTGACAAATGGCTACAAAAAGTTGAACTAGAATCAGCTCTGTGGGAGGAAGGTATCGCTCATTTTGGATTATGAGTCACGAGTTAAAGTAAAGAGTATTCAATCAAATAGAAATATCAACCTCTTGACTTCTCACAATTCACAAGCCTGGTCTCTACAAACTATATATAAACAACTCCTTTTCAAAAATCAATATTTGAATTTTTCATTTACTGCTTAATTCTCAGAGCTGGGGCTTAAAAAGAAAACCACCACATGCCTATTGTAATATTCTGACAAAGATTTGGGGCTTATTCTCTAATATATTCTTAAACATCTGAAGTGAGTGACATCTGCTTCTGGTGCAACCATGACTCCCAGAAAAGTGATTTTTAGGAAGCTGAGTTTGGAAAGCCTTTAAAGAATCATCACAGCCAGAGAAATCCTGTAATCTACAACAAAAAGAACACTCACATTTCCTCAAACTGAGAACCCAAGACCCAAAATCAGAGGCTACTTTTAATATCAGCTTTATCTTCCCAGTGCTCATTTCCTCTTTGATAAGGGCAGTGCTGGTGCCTCTGCAGCAGAATCTGATCAAGACAGCTCCACACAAGTTGGTCAG
This sequence comes from Picathartes gymnocephalus, assembly GCA_013390045.1. Lineage (NCBI taxonomy): Eukaryota > Metazoa > Chordata > Aves > Passeriformes > Picathartidae > Picathartes > Picathartes gymnocephalus. The sequence goes on along the minus strand of WEKY01056891.1, from coordinate 509,239 downwards.
AGGAGCACTGAAATCCCCAGCTGAGCTCACAGCAGAGAGGGAAAATCGATGTTTAGTTGATCCTCCTGCCCAAAAATGAGCACCCACGAGGAGTTCTGGCCCCGCTCCCTGTGCCCGCTGTGGCTCCAGGCAGGACATGCAGCAGGAGAGCCCTGCCATGTGTTTCCTGGTGATAGCCCCGCACCCAGAGCCAAAAGCAGAACTTGCTCAGAAACACAAGCGGCTGGATTGTGTTTTGGCAAAGACAAGAGGAAGCTGTGCAGCAGCATATTCCCTGCAGGGCCAATCTCTGATTAATTGGAACTGCTTGGCATTCAGAAGAGCTGATGAAAAACTTTAGGAAGCCACTGAGGCTTTTTGGCTGGCACAAGCACCTAGGAGGGATCACATCTATGTCATGTAACAGATTAGAATCGGGATCAAACCCATTCTACAAAGGTCTGCATTTGTTTGTTTGTTTTCATATCCCCCACCCCAGGGAGATGAAATCAGCCCATTTCCAATGCTAGAACTCATTTCTCTTATAGAGCCATTAATATCCTATGAACATTCTCTCATAGAATCAAGTTGGAAGGGACCCCCAAGGACCGTCCAGTCCAACTCCTGCCCTGCACAGACACCCCAACACTCACCCCTGTGCATCCCTGGGAGTGATGTCCAAATGCTCCTGGAGCTCTGGCAGCCTTGGGGCTGGGACCATTCCCTGGGGAGCCTGGGCAGTGCCCCACCACCCTCCAGGGGGAAGAAGCTTCTCCTGAGATCCAACCTAAACCTCCCAGACACAGCATCATGTCAGCCTTTTCTGCAAAGTCGTTTAAACACCAGACAAACACTCATGTGCCAACATCACACACTTTTTAAAGGGCTTTTAAAACCTTGGGCTCCATTACCCACAGAGGAGCAGCAGCAGCACTGGGCTGCTCTGAAAATTGTGCACTTGACTTGCCCTGACACACACCTTGCTTGAGGTGAGGTTATGAAAGGGGATGAGATAAGATGACCCACTCATTTTAAAATCTACCCATCTAGGTGACTTCAGCTCTTTCTCAGTAAGATACAAACATTACAAACCTACACCCATTGAGACATATATATACAGAGAGAGAGGATATTTATATAGTATATTTATGAAACATCAGCACCCAAGCACCTCAGTCAGTGCACCCCACAGAGACACAGCCTACTGGTTGAATTTCTAGTATATATATCTTAATTCTATCTATCTATCTATCTATCTATCTATCTACCTGTCTGTCTATCTATCTCATATATATGATCTTTAAGGTCCAAGCAAAACCATTCTCTGATTCTATAAGGAAGAAATTCTTCCCTATGGGGAGGCCCTGGCATAGGCTGCCGAGAGAAGTTGTGGCTGCCCCTTGATCCCTGGAAGTGTCCTGAAGGACCGGGCCTGAAGCACCCTGGGATAGTGGAAGGTGTCCCTGTCCATGGCAGGGGGTGGAACTGGATGGGCTTTTCATCTCATTTTGGGTTTCCATCCCAGACTGTTCCATGATTCTATGATATATATACACAACATGTAAAGAACAAGAGAAAACCATTTGTTTTACATGGAAATGAAACCAAGGACCTAAGAAATTTGTCAAGGATCATAAATCAGTTGCAGAACCGGAAATTAAAGCAAACTAACTTAAGTACTTCTTTGGTTTGGACAGGAAAGTGCTCCGAGATTAGTTGATAAGAGTGGAATAAAGCGCTAATAATCCCAAAGCAACATCTTCGGCTCTCTGATGTCCAAACAGCTGGAAGAAGTGAGTTTTTCCACTCTTGACTGCAGTAATTCTGTGTGCAATTCCTCTCCCGTTTCCTCTCCAGCAGCCCACAGCAGCTCGCAGGCTGCAATACGAGTCTGTCCTGCAGGCTCCTTACCTTGTGTTAATCAAGGGTTAAGAAGTTTGCAAGTCACAAAGCCCACTGTGTCTCATGTGTGGGAGTAAATGTCATATCCCACTGCACAGGGTATTTATAGCACAGCACTATTTGGGAAGTGAAACTTTTGAATAGTGAAGTTTTCAAGCAGTTGCTTCAGGATGAAGTTCTGAAGAACAGAACAGCCGAGAGCCCGTTTGCCACTCTGGCTCAAGGTGGCTCCAAATGTCGCAATGACAGCAGTGGAGTCTGTGTGCAGCCACCACTGGTCTGAGAGCTCCAGTGTCCACTCACAGGGAGGGTTTGTGTGGCTGGCACGTCAATCCCATGTCCCCACCAGAGGATGGAGCACTGCTCTGTCACCGTCACCACAGTACCTGGTGGAGGAGCTCTTCCCACGGATAAGGTACCCAATGTTCCCTGTGAGGGTCACCCTCAGACAGGCCCGCAGCTCCTGGCTGAGCACCCCAAACCCCAAGTCACTCCACACAGGTTTTCCAGTGTAGCTGCCATGGCCAGACATCAAACACCAACACAGCCTGAAGGAGAGGAGACCTTGACCCAAGAACAGAGACTCTGGGAATGCCAGCACGTTAGGCATGGTGACCCCTACCCCTCCTGTGCTCCAAGCTCGCAGCACACATGAGGGCTGGACCTCAGCTTCTAGGAGAGGGATTAGAACAAGAGAGCATGGACTGGAGTGGCAGAGGGGCAAAGTGGTCAGAATTCTCCTTCATTAAAATGGTAACGTCACTGGTGGGATGACGCTGGAGACGGGCCAAGGTGGAAAGCGCTGTCTCCATCTCTGGATCCAGACTGAAGCTGCCAAAGCACTGCCTGGCTTGAGTCCTTCTATTGTAACACGCTGCTCTTGGCTCACACACACGCAATGAGCACCAAACTGAAGTAACAGATCAGGAACTCCCAGCTAAGAGCTTTTCCTGACCAATGGACCCAGAGTGGATCACCATAATCAATTCAGGCAGGAACGAAAGGTTTCTGTGAGGCTGTGGGTGCTCTCTGAACTGTAACTGTAATCACAGAAGTAGATCTTGACACTACTGGGGCACCTGAAATGAGGACTCTGCATATTTCACAGCAATTATTAATGCAGCTATTTGTGCTAACTCTCCAAACCAAGTCACAGATACGCCCTGTGCTATTTCCATAAACAGGAGCACAGCTGTATCTGCATTCTCTCAATGTGTGCTGGTGCTCAGAGCTACTTGTGGGTTTGATTGCAAACAGAAACCCGAACCGGCTGTAGGAGTCCCTGGAACCAGGACAGAGGGGCAGAGCAGAGCCGGGCCCAGCAGTGCTACTGCTCCGGTGGGTGGGATAAGCGGTGCTCTTGCCCTGCTCCAAGCACTGCTGGGGCTGCAGAGGTGTCGGGAGCTCTGAGTGATCAGGATGTGCTCCTGCTGCTCCCAGTTAAAGGGCTCTTCCCATCTCTGAGCTGTACCTGTGCCACAACAGCGGTTCACAGACTGCAGCATCATTGTTACACCATTCACACTTTGTTCGTGCCTCCAAGAGATTCTTTACAGCTCTGAGAGTGACAAAACTTCTCTACCAGTACGACTGACACCATTGGTTCATTTTGCACAATTTAACCACAAAAGAAAAACAGTGTTCTGGATTTCAGTGCTGAACCTGGGCTTGTGACAAGCTCCACATGTGCTTTTCTCAGTCCTGTCCAGCTCCTGTCCTCCCTCTTCCCCAACAACTACAGAACAAAGCTCCAATGGAAAGTGTGGCTTGTTCAAACCCACAACATGAGTATTAAGGTCTTTTATATTTTGTCAAAAGCTTTGTTTGCTCTTCCTTCCACTGTGGTAAAAATATCAATGTCATAAATACCCCTAAATACAACATTGGAATCACCTCAACTATGCTGGCAAAAATAACCTCAGACTTTTAAAGGCAAATTTTGTTAAATGTTGTGACCAACTATTATCACAACTCCTGCCTCACTTCAAGGTTTCTTTCAGTTTGAATTAGGAAGAAATGCTCCTGTGGGAAGGTGGTGAGGCCCTGGCAAAGGCTGCCCAGAGAAGCTATGGCTGCCCCTGGATCCCTGGAAGTGTCCAAGGCCAGATTGGACAGGGCCTGGAGCACCCTGGGATAGTGGAAGGAACCCCCTGGCACAGGAAGTTTCAGGTCCCTTCCCACCCAAAGCAGTCTCTGACTCTCTAAGGATGATTCTTTACTCAGGGATATGGGAGGTCAGGTGGATCCCAGGCTCCGTGACTGTAACATGTTCTGCCCAAACACGAAAGCACAGAGAACATGAACCCAAAACTCAACTCTCTCCAGACACCCAACTCATAGCTGCTCCAGGCAGGACTGAAAACCAACTTCAACCACCTGCTCTCTCCTTGGAGGGCTGATCTGATGATACCAAGCCCACTCCCAATGTTTTCCATGTACACTTCAATCAATTCCACAAGTTCTGGAGTAATCTGCAGAAAATCCTGTCGACTCTAACACACGAGTTATGACTACTGTGACACTACTGTGACACTACTATGACTTTTAACTCAGGGTTCATACCCAGAGTTAAACAGGCAACAGGGGATTGTTCCACCACACAGTGCAGAACCATGCAATTATTCAGGTTGGAAACGACCTCTAAGATCATTGAATGCAACCAACACTCAATTATCAACTGACACAGTAGAATCCTCCTATGAAAGAGTCGTTGGGAGTTAAAATTTCTCTCCAAACTATATGAGGAGTCTGAGCAAGAGGCCCCTGTGCAGAGCCAGTGTATGCTGAAGATGAAGAACGTAGGATCTTGCTACTGGCCATTCCAAGGCTGCTCCTAGCACCATCCCTGTGGTTCTCACACACAGACTCTGCCAGAACCATGAATCATTCCCTGCTTGTGTGTCACACAAGGAGACCAAATCCAGAAGGAATAAGCACTGGAAGAAATTCTTTCCTGTGAGGGTGGTGAGGCCCTGGCACAGGGTGCCCAGAGAAACTGTGGGTGCCACATCCCTGGGAGTATCCAAGGCCAGGCTGGATGGGGCTTGAGGCAATCTGGGATAGTGGGAGGCAGGGAGTGTGCCGATGGCAGGGGGTGGCACTGGATGAGCTTGAGGGTCCCTTCCAACCAAATCCACTGCATGTTTCTATAGTTCTCTTAAGTTCATCAGAATCCTTTTTTGAACGCTCTGAAACTACCTCTGAAATGATCTATTTCCCATGGCTCCCCCACCTCACTGAGTCAAGGACCGAGTCATCCACACCCACCCCTTCCTTTAGTGTCAAAGCAAAACATAACCGTACTTGGGCAAAGTATAACCCGAATAATAACGTGTCGCTCACTGGGGAGATCAGAGTTAAGTTATCATAAACTTATACTACTCGAAAATCTCCTCACAGCAGGACTGACACCTCCCACTCCCCATCGCCTGGAGGAGGGCAGGCATGACAGGTCACACTCTTGCGGCCCTTCCCTTGCCCTTTCACCGCGAAAGGGCGACAGACGCTTAGACAAGGAAAAAAAAATCAGTGCAAAGTCTCAGCTTCCGGAGGCAAAGGCAGTGTAATGGGCGAGTCTCTGGAGCGGCTGCTGACAGGCAAATCGCGCTACTGTGGCAGCGAAGCACTTCCGAGGGAGTTCCGAGATGGCTTGAACACGCCTGTCGCCCCCTGCCCGAAGGAACCGAGAGACCCGGCGGGGCCCGGGAGCGGCCAGAGTCACAGCCAACATGGCGGACGACCGTGAGGGGACCGGCGGCCGCTCCCGGCCCCGCCCCCCGTGGCAGAGCGCGCATGCGCACGGCGACAGCGCCCGGAGCAGCCGTGGGGTGGGGCCTGCTTGGCAGAAAGCACCGCCCACTTCTGGGAAACCCGGCCGGCAGGGGCAGCGCCGGGGGGCGGAGCCGAGGGCAAGAACCGCACAGTGATTGGGCGCGGTGAAAGGCGGGGCGGGGTCATGCTGCGAGACCGGGTGGTGATTGGCTGTCCGGAGACAGGGGGCGGGGCCGTCGCTGGGTGCCGCCTGTCAGTGAGCGGGAGTCGCCGAGGAGGCCTGAGGGGCCGCGCCGGACTGTGCCGGGCGAGCTAAGGAGAACCGGACCGGGCTGGACCGGGCTGAGCCCAGCCCAGCCCAGCCCAGCCGTGCCGTGCCGTGCCGTGCCGTGCCGTCCCGTGCCGTCCCGTCCCGTCCCGTCCCGGAGCGGTAGGTGCGAGCCCGGCCACCCCCGCGGAGGCGGGAGCCGGGTCTGGGGGATGGCGTTCTGTCCGGGAGCCGCAAGGCGCGTCTGCCCGGTAGGGCCTGACGGAGCTTCCGCGGCTGCCGGCGGGAGCAGCGTATGAGGAGCCCCGGTCCAACCCGGGGGCTCCGAGTGGCTGCTGCGCTCTCCGGGCCCCGCCGCAGCCGCTCTCGCCGCAACGCTGTGCGTGTGTGTCCGGTGCGTGGATGTCACTGCGCTGCCCGGCACCTTCTCACGTCTGTGGCTCCCGGTGCCCCGAGCTCCCGGTTCTCTGAGCTACCCGATTCTCTGATCTCCTGGTGCTCCTCAGGTCTCTGAGCTCCCGGTTCCCCGGGCTCCCGGTGCAGAGAGCCGATCCCTGGCCCTGGAGAGGGGAGAAGGAGGCAGGGATGAGCTCAGCTCATCACAGCACGACCGAGCCAGACCTTCATTCACCTGAACCACCCGGTCGTTTTCACTCTGAACGTCTCTTTGACACAACTAAATGCCTAATTTTTTTTTTGAATTTTTTTATTTTTTTCTGGCAAAAGGTTAAAATGTTTCTTTGCTGATTAATAAGTTGCTGCTGTGGTTGATATCAAATGCTTCCTGTCAGCTTTAACTGGTTACATTAGAAACATGTGTTGAGTGCTCCACACATGTACGACACAGCAGTCTGAAACCAGTAACTATAAACAAAGTCTGAATTTCTTTTTCGACTGGCTTTCTGAACGCTTTTATGAGTAATAACTCACGCTTCTGTGCTGTGACATTAGTGATAAGAATAGTTGAATTGAGTATGTCTGTAGTGAGCTGCTTTATTGCATTTTACCTCAGTTGAAATCTGTTATTGGCATGGCCACTGGATTCCTTGGGAATGAGTCACTTGCTATTAACTATTAAATTTTAACTGTATTAAGAGACTGAATCTTGCAGAGCGCTGTGAAGGAGCACAACAAACAAACATAACTGAAAACCTAAAGGGTTTGCGGGACCTGATCCAACATCACTGGAGTTAATGAACTTGAAGTTCATGAGTCTGTCCTGAGTCCTCTTTCTGTGTTAAATGGGAGCTGAGCTGTTGTAACAGTGATGAGGTGGTGAATTTTTATAATTGCCAAGAGGATGGAGGCGAAGTGACCATAAATCAGCTTTCCTTCTGTGACTTTTGAACTTTGCTGGCAAGTGTCAAATGTGTTGGTGGAGACAGAGAGATCGAGGCCTGGAGGACAGACAATTTTCCAGGTTCTGAGATAGAGCAGCTGGCTGGAAGTAAAAGAGGCCTGAGTTAGGAAAGGGACTGGAAATGCTGGGAGAGGGAGATGAGGATGCATGGAGGGACCAGGAGAAGGGACAGACGTGTGGGAATTGAGTCTGTAGGAGAATGGGCCTTGCTGCCTATGGTTTTGTGACACCAAGGCCCTGAAGAACATGGACCTTGTCCTGCCTAAAGGCAGTTCTGTTCCACAGTTCCTGTGGGAGTTTGTCTCATGAGAGTCTGCTCAGGCTGGACAGTTAGAAATCATCCCAATCAGTTCGTATTTTGACTTTATGGTATAAAATCATCACGACTGAATTGGCAGGACCAATCATAAATCAAGGTCCTATAGAGCTGCTTGTATCTATACTTAATTTAACTAAACTTTTGGGTTGGTTTTGCCTGGTATCCCAGCCTTACTGCTTCCCCATAGATTTACATAGATTTTATAAATACAATATATAAAGCTGCAAAGCACTGTAAAGTAACAACTGGTGACAGCCTGGTTCCACCTGCTTGGGCAGAATTGATTTTCAGGTGTGTCTTTGGTGGTTGGTGGAAGTTGTCCCTTTAGGTGCTTTATTGTATCATTTTGTTGTAGTTTAGGGAATAACTTCACAAGTGGGTTGTCACAGCCAGGATGTTATTAAGCAGTGGTCTGAGAGCTGTGTGAAAGCAGCTGGGAAGCAAATCCTTATCAGGCTGAAGTTTGTTCTGATTATTTCTGTTCTCCTTGTTTACAAAGGGATTGGGAAAAACTTGCCATTCTTGGAGTGAATGGGCTTGTGGTGGTATTTGTAAACTCTGGGGAAGTGGTGGTGTTCATATCTTTGTTCAGCAGCATGAAAAGAATTGTTCAGGGGTGAGCTGTGCTCAGGCTGTCCTCAAGGAAATGAAGATAAAGGTGTTTGGGTGCTTTTAGAAATCTGCTGATAGTTAAACTCAGTCAAATATTTTCCTGCAGATTTTGTAACCAAACTATTGCAATATCTTAATGTATGGCAACTAAAAAAAACAGTTGAGGCTCATTATCCTGATGTTTACAGTAAGCAACACCAGTGGCTGAAACAAGATTTGGGAGTATTTACTATCAAACCACTTTAAAGAACATGTTTACATGTTAGTGCCTATCGTTTGTAACGTAATGTGCTCACACATAGGCTGACAGCGCAGTGCTTCAAACAGGGAGTTTGTGGTGGCTTGGGAAGAAGGTTTTTAGCTTTCCCTGGTGCTCCTCAGGTAAATCTGTGGATGCACACGAGAGGGACCAGAAGGGATTGTGCAGGAGCCCCTGGAATGGCTGGATGGGTCACAGTGATTATCGAAGAGGAGTTGAAGGCTGAGAGCTCCCTGGAATAGCAACTGCTGCTCTGACTCACCAGGATTTTAATCAGTCAGGCATTCTATTAATTTTCACTTTGGAGCTCTTAGATACACAAGGGAAGTCACTTTTTTTTTTTTCCTCTTAGACATGTTCACTTAAAGCAGCATTAAGTGTGTTTTGAGGTTGGGGGGCTGTTGAGTACTACAACTGGTTTTTTTCAGTCCCTTCTGACACAAACTGAAACTTGTCCTGCTCACAGCTCTGAGCAGTTTAAATCTCCACCCCAGGCCTGGGCTACAGTAACAGGCCTTAAACTGCCTCAGCCAAAACCGGAACCGTTTTATAATTTCAGTTCCATCTGAAACATGGGCAGGCTAAGGGAGCCCATGGGTGGCATCCAGGCAGAGGAAGGCAGGGATGGAGGAGAGTGGTGCCTGGGGCCTGAAGGGGTTGTACAAACAATCATGGAATGGTTTGGGTTGGAAGGGACCTTAAAGCCCACCCAGTTTCACCCCCTGCCATGGAAGGGGACACCTTCCACTATGCCAGGGTGCTCCAAGCCCTGTCCAACCTAGCCTTGAATCCTTCCATATATATGTGTATGTATATATAAAGTATGTATATAAGGTGTATATATATAGAAAGTATATATGTATACATACATACCTTGGGCCCAAAACCAGATTTTTAATGTGATCCATCCATATAACAAGTATAATCTATTTCTTTTATCCTTTGGAAGAACCTGTTCTTTGACAAGGTTTGATGGCTTTGCACAAGGATTTTTCAGGTAATACCTTGTGTAGGTTCTTTTGGCTACAGACTTGGCACTTTCTCCCATACTCACTGACAGCTGTTAGGACTGGAAGGTCCCCAAAAGGTGTGTGGTGTTCTTCTCAGCTGACATTCCCTGCTCTAGTGATGCAGAAATTTCTGGCTCTTCCCAGCTGTTGCTTTGTTGTGGTGGTCAGCAAAGCAACATGGCTAAAAATGCTCCTTGTGTTTGATCAAACCAGCAGCAGCTGCAAAGGCAACCTGAGTTAGTGCTCTGTGCACAGAACTCCTCTCCATAAGGAAGTGGGAAACCTCACTGAAACAACATGATTTTTTTCTTCTTCTTTCCTTTCAAACTAAATGTCAGTGTGAAACTGCTGCTGAATGGGTACACTCAGATGAGGAGAAGAAATCTCCATTCTGTGAAGTCGACTTAGGAAGTCTTATGTATATTGTAAAGCTCTTTCCCAAGTCTTTTTTGACCAGACCTATGGGCTGGTCCACAAAGCATTCACTGAAATTCTCTCAAAAGCCATTGTCCAGGGGGATTTGAGGCAGGCACACCAAGCAGGATCCCATATTATGGTGTGCTGTGGAGTGATTCAGTGCTGGAAAAGTGTTTGCATGGCTTTTGTCCAGCTCTGAGTTTCTCTCACAATAATTTCATGAAACACAGAAATGCTCTTTTAAGGTCCCTACTCCAAACATCTTCCAGTTGAGATGGAAGAGCAGAAGAGGGACTTGTTTAGAGAAGGGGGGAGGAGGTTTTAAAGGAGCAGAAAGCACGTGGTTATCTCTTACATTAATAACATTTGAGTATCTTGTTAATTCTGACTCCCCTGCAAGTCTCGGGTGGCCTTATCCTGTATTTTAGTTTCTCCCACACGTTAGCTGAGGGAGGAGTTGCCATCAGAGTGGTGCCTTCACAGCACAAATGAGACTGTTTGGCTTTCATTCTGTAAAAACACACTTTCTGTTTTACAGCAGTGGGAACTAACATTAGTTAACCCAAGGTGAGTAAACCCTTAGTGACGATAAGGAGCAAACAGGCTTTAAGCTGGTATCAAAAGCCCATTGTGGGTTAGGAGTGCAGTATCCACTCTTATCTCCTGCATCATTACCTGACTTCCCCTTTCTGCCTTGAAAATAACGAGCCCATCGTATGTCCACAGAAGGAAGAAAGTCAGGGATATGGAAATCAAGAATTACAGCTGTATCTAAGTGACCTGGCTGAGGAAGAGAGGGTTTTTAAAACCAGAGAAGCAGTTCTGGATAAGACACAACCACCCTCCAGCTCAGGAACGTGAAGCTCCTCGTGCTGCTCGTCTGTGCCTTGTGTCTGTACAGGAAGCTGTGCTCATCCTGGAGCATGTAAACAGGCAGAGAAACGGCAGCTCCAGTGTCTCACGTGGGTAAATCCTGCTCTTAGTGGGCTTCCTGTGGATCCTCAGGTACCCATTTGCTGCTCCCCAGGCTCCCTTTTATCTGGAGCTCCATGAGAAGGAAGGGCTGTGTGTGGGGTCTGGGCAGAGACCAAGTGCCTACGTCCAAATTAACGGGACTCAGGATCTCTTTGCACCTCTCTTTACCCCCTCCATGTGCGCAGAGATGAGTCAGGCCTGTTCGGTTCTGAATCACAGAATCACTGAGGTTGGAAAAGACCTCCAAGGTCATTCAGTCTAAGCTTCAACCAAATCCCACCGTGCCCACTAAGCCATATCATGAAGTGCTATGTCTGCTTGTTTTTTGAACCCCTGTAGGGATGGGGACTCCAGCACTGCCCTGGGCAGCCCATTCCAATGCCTGACCAGCTTTTCAGTGAAGAAATGTTCCCAATATCCAATTTGAACCTCCTCTGACACAACTTGAGGCCATTTCCTCTTTTCCTGTCTCTTGTTCCCTGGGAGCAGAGCCTGACCCTCAACTGGCTTCAGTCTCCTGTCAGAGCTGTTGAGGGCAATGAAAGTCTCCTCTGAGTCTCCTTTTCTCCAGGCAGAAGTTACACTTCCAAAACTATTTAGAAGTTTTGATTGCTTATTTTTAATCACAGCTTCTGCCCACCACACTTTGCTGTACACACCATAAAAATAGTTGGCATTTGACTTTTCCAATGACTGAAAATTGTGCGGCAACAGTTAAACCAGGCTGGGCGTGCAGGTTCTGCTCCTGCACAGCCCCACAGACCTGAGTCACACATTAAACTGGCTGAGCTCTGCCCGGGTCGAGGCCATTGCTCACAACTGCTGCCTCGGTCTCTTTGAGTCTGCAAGTGAGGTAGAGCTTTGTTGACTTTAATCTCGCTTATGTTTCCTTGTTATTCTTTGCCATTTCAGAGGGTGACAAGGACTTGCAGTTTTGTTTCTCCCATCTCTCTGTTCTCCTTTGACTCAGCCAAGGGGGGACGTGTAGAATTATGTATTTTTTGGCAATGGGGATTGATTTGCACTGGAGGACCTTGAAGGTGAGGGGAGGGCAAGGAGAGACAGAGTTAATGCAAGTCAGGAGAGAGTGAGGATAAAAATAGCTCTGAACTTGTCAGTTTGGTCACTGGTGGCTGGGTTAGTCATCTGGCAGGCTCTGCTCCTGCTGCTCCAAGGGATTATTTTACAGCAGTGAGAATTGACATAATTTCTGTAGAGGAGAGGGAGCTGGACGGCTGTAATGAGTGGGATACTGTCATCAGCACTTCTTTTGCACAGCAGCTGTTCTCTGTTTGGCTGCTGAATGTGGTCATTGTTGACTTTCCTTGTATACCTGCCAGGTTGTTAGGTGACTCACAGCACCAAGGTTCATGCACTTGGCTCCCAAATGCCTCCCTTTTTGCTTGGTGGTCCTTCAGGCATGGAGCACCCACTCATTTTGTCATTTTCCTGATTCATCTCTGTTGCCAGGAGCCTGTTGGAGCAAATGTCCTGTTGCTCCAGGCAGCTGCTCAAAGTGGGGGAAAAGGAAAGAAAAAAGGAAAAGGGAAGGAAAGGGAAGAGAAAAAAAAAAAGAGGAAAGATTTATGCAGATTGAAGCTGATGAGCCTCAAGGTGTACTCCTGTATTGGCGCTGATACCTGTTTTCCTAGCCTCTGTTAAAATGTCCCTCCTTGTCCCATCCTGGGTTTGTGGTACTTAGCGCCTGTATATGTTGCCCAAGGTTTCTGAACTTCCATGGGTTGTTTAAGGGTGGAAATGTCCATTTTAAGGTTTTACACTGGTGCTGTGGGAGGAGTGACACAAGGAAGGGATCTCTGCATTGAAGGGGCAATAGAGCACATCTGGTTTGTAAGGAAACATCTGGTTTAACTTCTCCAGAATCCAATGTGAGGGGATCAGGGTCTAAACCAAAGCTGTATTCCCCAAGGGCTCATGCTGTAGGGACCTCCTCACTCTCCAACTTGCTGATTTTCACCCCTGGGTATCCCCATCATGTCCCTCAGTGCTTTGCTTCCATGTTGGTTTGCATTTCTCCCTTCCCATCCCTGGCTCCCTTCCACCTTCCCATGTGCTGCCAATTGGCCAAGGTTTGGCCTGTGCTGGGACTTGTTTGGAGCTCCATTTGTGTTCCTGGTCAGCTCACAGCCTGTGCTGATCCCCTCCCCAGGTGCCAGGCAGAGGGATCTGTTCCACCACCATCCCTGTCCTCTATCCAACAGCAACTTCCATGGATCCTGAACTCTGTAAGAGCTCCACTTCTCATGGGCTCGAGCAAGGATTGCAAAAGTTGGTGATGTAGAGGAGGGGAGGGAGTGAGGGATGGGCAGGTTGACTGTCGAGCCTGGCTTTATTGAGGGAGAATGAGGAATGGCTTTGAGGGTGATTGAGCACAGTGAAAAAGAGAATCAGCTGGGTTTATGGCCATTCATGTGGTGTGAGAGCACAGTGTAATTCCCCCCAGGTGCACACTAGGAGAAGAACTTTGATGTCTTCCCTTTTTTCCTTTTTTGGGGGATGAATATTCCACCTGTTTAGTGATATGGGAGCTCCTTTTTCTCTTCGGTTTCACTGTTTGTATTTAAGTTAAGGGAATATACCAAGAATTAAATTTCTCTGAAACCCCTGTGGCCACACATTTTCAGTCATGAGAATGTTGAATATTCAGATCTTCAGTCATCCAAGTCAGAAATGGAGGACTTGCACTCCAGGGTTCTTCTCCAGCTCAGAATATGGGAAGGACCTTGATTTGATTTAAACTATTTATTAATTTGATACCTTCAGGAGCCTCCTGTTTCTCATGAACTTGAAGCTGCTTCTGTCTCTGAAGTACTTTGACAAGTGTTTTGTTTTTCTTTTCTTGCTCAGTGTCTCTCTGAAGCTGGGAAATGGCAGTGATGGGAATTGCCTGCCAAGGAGCTCCTGATCCAGCCGTCAAGCACAAGAAGGAGCTCCCGGCTGCCGAGGGGCTGAAGGAAACAGTGTCTGAAAAGCAGAGCAGTGTTTGCAAAGTAGAAGATTCAAAGAAGGTCATCTTTCACAGTCAGTGGAAAATCCTGAATGATGTAATCACCAAAGGAACAGCAAAAGAAGAAACAGAAGGAGGCTGTGCATCAATTTCTATTATTGCCCAAGCAGAATGTGAGTAGCAGGGCGGGCTGCGCTTCATTGAGAAAAAGGAATGTGTAAAGAGGGATGAGATTTCACTCCCTTGGCGCTCCTGGAGAGCTGAGACCACATCTATTTGTAATCCCAAGTGGGTGGAGCTGATGACACATCCCAGACTCTATTTAGGAAGCCCATGAAATCTCCTAATAATGTGGCAGCATCCACTCAATAAAGCATAAATAACAGACCAGCATGAGGCCCGTGCACCTCGACCAGATCTGTGTCCTGTGGGTCACCTGTTCTTGGCTGACTTCTGAAAGGTGTTTAAAAGAAGGGATAAAGAGGAAGAAACCAAAGTCAAGCTGTCATCTGGGAAAGAGCTGGGAGATCAGGAGATAGCTGGGAAGCCTCCTAATTGTGGGGAAAGAAGAATGTAGTGTGGGTGGTGTGACATGACTGTGCAGTGATTGTCTGGATCACTCATTTAGCACAGTGGTAGAGCTATTGAAGTACAGTTGTTACAGAGGGAGACTGCCTGGTTTAAGACAAGGGATGATCCTGTTTTCTTTCACACAGGTGAAAACAGTCAGGAGTTCAGCCCCACTTTATCAGAGAGATCCTTTATTGCCCACAGTAAACGTTACAGGTGAGAAACCTCTTAACACAAACACCCCTCTTCACTGTTGTGTCTGCTGACTTGTCCTTGTTCCAAATTACCCTGGCTCTCTGCACTTAAAATGTTTTTCCAAAAGCACTCCTGTTGGAATTAGCTCTTCAGTCTGAGGCCTGGTAAGAATGTGTCTTTCCCAAAACATCTTCCTCTTAGGAAAAAAAAGAAAAGAGTTTAGGCACAAACCACTTGAAACGCCTTGCAATTTCTTATTGTCAGTGCCTGCAGATTTACTGCCTTTGTAGCTTTCTGCCTCTGTTTCTGGATGGCCAAATTTGTTTTGAAATTACTGATTTTTTTTAAGGTTCATGGGCTTGAAGTAAAAGGATCCAAGGAGGAATTTTCAGTCTTTTTTAACTGAACTGTGCTGATACTTTTGAAACTGTTACACTATCTGCTGAAAAGCTATGTGAAACCAGGGCTGCTGCTAGAAGGAGTCCTCAGAAAAGGGAACATCTTAATTTCTTGGAAGGATAAAAGGGGAGGAGAGAACTTTTGTCTAATGACAGCATCAAAAACAGAATTTGTGAACACAGAGAAGCTGGAAGTGGTAAAAGAGACAGTGACACTTGTGATGGACAAGTGGAGGCCTGGGAATTGCTTTTCTGGAGTCACCTGGGAGTGAGCTGCTTGTTCTTCATGAAGAATATCTTCCTGTTGGGGCACATACTGGAGCTTTCTTAAGCACTGGAGCCCTGTCAGGCAGCCCCAGCACCCTGAAATGGGTGACTGGGGTACAGAATTAGGTGCTGCCTGTTTCCTGGTGGTTTCAGACACCTCGTGGGGTGTGTGGTTTGACACTGCCCAGTGGCTTTATGATGTGGTCCCACGAACCATCTGAAGAAGTGCAAAGTGACCCATTTCTGAGGGGTTTTATGTGGATTCTGGGGTTTTCTGGGATGCACACTAGCTAAGTGTTCAGGCTCAAGGCACTGTGCTGATGCCATCAGCCAGACCTCTACTTATGGCATCTTTTAGCTCTAAAACATCGGGAAAAGTTGGAGAGAGTGGCTGTACCCTGCATCGCTGATCAGTAAAAGCAGAGAAATATATCAGAACTGTTCTGATGGAAAAATTGCTTCACTTGAATATCAAAAATCCTGTTTTCTCTTAGAGCTTAATTTTAAAAATTTAACTGCTATGATTAGTATTGAATCATAGAATCACAGAATGGTGTGGGTTGAAAGGAACCTTAGAGATGATCTGTTTCTGACCTTGAGTAACTGCAGGCAAATATCTCTCTTGAGAGTTCATCTCTTTGTGCAGACCCTAGCTGGAGTGTCTTGTATGTCTGTGCGTTCCTAGAAATCATGTTGTAGTATTGAGCTTTACAAGCCAGCACATTTTTGTTTTTTGAAGCTGTTTTATTCGAGTGCACTTAGTCATCCCTCTTCTCTGTGCAAAGCTCTTTTTCTTCAAAGTAGAGCAGGCATTGATATTATGAGCACATTTATTAATTTTAATAATTTTTTAAAGCAGACTGCATTTATACGTCGTCTCTGTGTTCACTAGAAATCAACCACAAACTGTCTCAGAGCAGCCTGGAGATATGCAGTGGTTTTCCTTCTACTTTGCTATGTTCAAAAAAGAGATATACAAGAGAGCTGGAGAGGGACAAAGGAGCTGGAGTTACTTCCCCCTGCCAGACAGCAGGGTTAGGTGGAATATTGGGAAGGAATTCCTCCCTGGGAGGGTAGGGAGGCCCTGGCACAGGTTGCCCAGAGAAGCTGTGGCTGCCCCTGGATCCCTGGAAGTGTCCAAGGCCAGGCTGGACGGGGCTTGGAGCACCCTGGGACAGTGGAAAGTGTCCCTGCCCATGGCACGGGTGGGACTGGATGAGCTTTAAGGTCCCTTCCAGCCCAAACCATTCTGTGACTTTATGTTCCCATCTTGTTCTTCCAGAATTTGTAAACCCTGGGACACTTTAATGTTTTGCTTTCCCCACACCCCACCATTTCTTTTATACAATGCCAGAGGTGCTGCTGTGCCTGCACCTTGACCTTACCCCTAGTAGAAGGCAAGAAGTTGTGTTTTAGTTCTCTGTTCTTTGACTCTCTGGAGGCAGAGTTGCTAACTCTCCTTCTGTGGGTTGGAGGTGTCACATGAGCTGTGCTTCCACTGTCCTACCTCAGAGCCCTGCTGTGTTCTGGTTTCCAGCAGCCGTTCGGACAGTCTCGATCAGATCCCCAACAATGTGGCCCATGCCACGGAGGGCAGGATGGCAGCCACCTGGAGAGGGAGGCACCGGGGCAGGGCCAAGAAGAAACGGCACAAGAAAAGATCCAAGCTGAAAGGACAACCTGTGGCTGCTGGCAGGAGAAGTCCAAGAACTCCCGAACAGGAGAGCTGCACCCCAATTCCTGTCCAGGTGAGAATCTTCAACCTCCCTTTTGTACTGTCCCTGCAAACTCCTAACAGCTCTTGGGTGAATTTTAGCATCTATACTGAGGTTCCTGCTCAGCTGTTTGGTTTTGTTTTCTAGGAGGATGAATCACACCAAAGTACTCTTTACAGAAACAGTTTTTGGGTTCCTGAGTTTAACAAGGACTTGGGCTATGATCCACTGTCTTTTGAGAAGCCTGACAGCGTTCTGTCCACGGGCAAACTCCATTCTCTGAGGAACCAATACAAAACTGAACTGCACAAGTTGATCAGCCCTATTCAGTGCCTTAATCATGTTTGGAAACAGAGGGACACTGTTCCCCAGCCTGAGACTCTCCATCCTTTTCCCTACAACATCCTTCCCCCCCATTTCCCACATGTGGACCATCCTCTTCATGCCATAAAGCAGAATGCTCTGGACACGTACTTCCATGGTGACCTCAACTATCAAGACAGTCGCTTATCTGGCCTAAACTTAGAATATAATTTCACCAAATGCATCAACCAGTCTGTGCAAACCAGTTCAGACAAGCTTTCTGTAGAAGAATATTTGGTAGATGCCTTGAAGGGGAGCGTGAGTTTTGGTGAACCACAGAATTTAGCCAGCTTGGCCAAGACGTGGAGAGGAGGTGGGGTGGAGCTGAAGGAACAGTTCCATGAAGCGAGTGAAAATGAAGGCGTGCTGCTGAACGAGGTGATCTGAGCCACACTCTTGTGGGGTGTGGGAGGCAGAGTTTCTCCCGGGCTTTGGGAGAGGGATAATCTGCATCCATGTGCTTGCTTCTATTGCTGCGATTTCTGAATGGTTCTGGATCTGGTTGAAGCTGCCAGATAACAATGCAGAGTTGTTTTCTGCAGGAATTAAAGCCCTGCCTGTCTCAGACTGCTGGCTCCATGCTGTGCTCAGTCACAAGACACGCAGGTCTGTCTCTGAGCAGTGGTTCTGTGCTTAGTTAGTCTTCAGCCATGTCCTCTCCTTGCTGGGGAAGAGCCCAATCTGTTCAGGCTGCAGTATTTATTGCTTCTGGATGAGCTGGACTGTGACAGAAACCAGGGCTGGGTAGAAGGGGAGGTGCAGGAGGCCAGTCTGTGCCTCTGCTGGGACCAGCAGTTCCTGCAGCATCCCTTGCCAAGCACAGGGCCTGGGCACATGCCCTGGCATTTAAGTCCTAGAGACATGATTGACTTCTGAATTCAGTTCTCTCTCAACACCTTAAAGTCCTCCTAGAGGACTCCCTTGGAATCAGTGTGACCCTGTCAGTAGGGTCTGTGGAGTTCAAGGTGTCCCTTACCTGCCTGAATGTGTTCACACTGACACCTAAGGTACAGTCTCCATCTACTGACTGCAGAAAAGCTTTAACACAGTGTCTCCATTTAGTCATGGGAATCTGGGTTTGTTGTAGGATTCAGATTTGTAGTTATGTCCTGCAAGAGAAGGGCTCCAAAGCCATCCAAATCCTGGTGGCCTTTCTTTACAACAGCAGGCAGCACTTGTTTAGATCCAACAGAGGCCACAGAAATCAAGTAGGTTGATCCTGTATGGTTTCATCTCAAGCCTGTGACAGAAGTAATCTTGTACTGGGATTTGTAGAGAGGCGCTGTGGTATCTGTCCTTGTGCTGCTTCTGAGAATGTTGACCTCTGTCCATGCAGCTCCACATTTAAATGTCTGTTTCCTTGCTCCATCTTGTTTTCTGTTTGGACTTCCAGAAGCTGAAGCCAGTGGATTACGAGTACCGAGAAGAGGTTCACTGGACCAAGTGCCATGGTTCCTTGGGCATTGGCTCTTTTGGGGAAGTGTACAAGATAGAGGACAAGCAGACAGGATTTCAGTGTGCTGCCAAGAAGGTAATTCTTTTTGAGAGAAGTGGGGTTCTAGCACAAGAAAGCACATGGAGAGAAATCTCTTCCCAGGTCTTCTTTAGGACCTTGTTGTACAGTCACGGTGAAGGGCTGCTGCCGTGTCCAAGGAAAAACTTCAGGGTGATGTCAGAGAGAGAAGCAGATGGAGGACCTGTATGTGCACAGGGGTCAAGCTCTCCAGCCAGAAATAAGTTCATTTGGCTTTCAAGTGTGCTGAAAGGGGTCCTGGGTGCTGAAGCAAGAATAGAGATTTCTGAATGATTGTGAGTGACTGCAGGGGAGCAGCAGCTATGTGGGCTGTCTGTTATCTAACTATTCTTATCTCAAACCATGTCTGGTGTAAATGGTTACATGGCAGGTATTTATTTCCCTGTTGAAAAAGGAATAAAGTAGGAAAAACCCAAGGCAGGCAGTCGGCTCTGAAAACAGAGCTTTCATCTCCTCAGTGTCAGCTGCAATGCTGGCACATTGTTCTGAGGTGATGCTGTTCAGATGCAGCAAAGGATGTGTTTTTCCAGAAGCTGGCACTATGATCTATTGTACTCCAGGATATACCACTGTCACACGATGTAGGAAGTGTGTGGAATATCATTTGGATCAGGGCATTGTTTTGTGGGCTGCCATGGTGGCCTCAGGGATACAGACAGAGGGATAATGCAAAATGAGGAAAATGTAAATTATTTTATTTGAACTGACACTTGAATGGTTTCATTACCTCTGTCAACTGATGTTTCTCACATTATTTCTCTAGAAGACTTCAGCAAGCATGTGGGAAGTGTTTGCCTTGAGTACAAAAATATTATGTGCAAAAAGAACCATAACTTGCGTTTTTCAGGTTAAAATGTCCATTTTTTTCCCGTTTACACTGGACCCAGCTTGCTGTGCTCCCTGTGGAAAGATGTTAAGTGGCAAGACAAGCCAGTGTGTGTATTTCTTTAACCCTTTCAGTTGTCAGCTATAGAAACAAACATCTCTCAAGCACGTAGAAAATTAATTCATGTTCTTCATCCTCACAGTTCAGGTGTGAAATCTTGTGGTGACACAACCAGCCTGTTTCCTGTCAGTGTGTAGCTATTTAAATGTATTAACCATTTGGCAAATCCACAGTCTTGGGAGAAATAGCTATTCCTTGTGGGATGTATTTTCAGGAAGGAGGATGGTTGTGCTGAAAAGGGAAACATGAAAGTAGGAGAAGATGAAGTCTTTAAAAATGTAATTTTCTTCCCCTAATTACTGAAGGAAAAATGATGCTTCTTTACATCAGAAATATATCTTCTTAGATCACATTCAGAAAGCAGAGAGTTCTAACATGCAAATTGGACACTTCTTTATGATCTGTTTAATTTCCATGAGTAACTGGCTCCAATTCCTGCTGCCTGCCTGTGAGAGGAGGGCACTACCTCATCTTCTTTCACCAGACTTGGTGTTGGAAGCACCTGCTCTCCAAATTCTTGAGATGAAAGGAAACCAGCTATAGCTGGATTGCTGACAGTGAAGAAACATTACATACAAGATACATCTTTTTCCCACCAGAATCGTCATGACTCATGTTTTCCTTCTGGACTTCAGCAAATTCTTGTTTTATTTAGTTTGGCTGAACCTTGCAAATAAAGTTTTTCTTTAACTATTTGCAGGATGAGCACCACCTAACAAGGTGACCATGCAGATCACTATGCTTGTGGACATATTTTGTATTCCCTCCTGCTTTGGGGGAGTTGAATTTTTGCCAAGTTTTGCACCATCCCCAGATTTTTTCCCCCCCTCTTTCATGAAAGCAGAATGTTCAGTTGTCAGAATTATCTTTTTACTGAGACAGAAATTACCTTCCTTCTGAAGGGTACCAGTCTTCAGCTGTAATCTGGACTTATTGCAAGCTGGCATCTCTTGAGATGAATTTTCACTTTCCTTAGACATTGAGGGTTTATCATCCTGAGTGTTCCCCCTTCTTGCTGCTCTCACTGAGTTCTGTTAGGGAAAGTCGCAGAATCAAGTTTGCAAAAGACCTCCAAGACCGTCAAGCCCATTTAACCCATCCTTGAGTGTCTGCTGTCACACAGCCACCAGAGAGGGCCAGCTGGGTCGGGATCCATCCCAGGAGTTGCTCAGTGGCCCTGTTTCCGTAGGTGCAAGTGGAACACTTCCGCGCCGAGGAGCTGACGACGTGCGCGGCGGTGACGAGCCCCAGCGTGGTGCCGCTGTACGGCGCCGTCAAGGAGGGCCCCTGGGTGACCATCTTCATGAAGCTGATGGAGGGTGAGCAGGGACAGCACCATGGGAGCACCACTGTCACAGTCCAGTGCACATTGACCTCTTCTTCCTCCTGCCCCAGTTTGAATCTGTCAGTTCCTCGGTGCCTGCAGAATATTCCTGCTGTGAATTCCTAAGTGGGTTGGGAGGGGTGTGTGTGTGTAATCCCTGCAATGGGCTTGCTGTGGGGGGAATAATTCCCAGTCCTGCCCCACTCCAGTTCAAGGTGTCTCTTTTTCCCAGTGAAACACAGCTGGGGCTGGTTTGTGCTTCCTGTTGATTTGCAGGACACCAGTGGAGCACACTGCCCTGGGAAAGGGATACTGTCTGAGCAAACCTAGATGATTCCATTGCCTGGTGCTCTTTTTCTGGCCAGCACCATGGAAAACAGGCTGTGAAGAATGAACTGGTGGTCAGTAACACCTAGAAATGCCTGTTCTGATCACAGAGTAGTTGTTTTTGCTCCAAAGCAGCACTGTTAAACTGACACTAAGCAAAAAAAAGAGTATGAATAAGGCCTGGTTTTGTGGGCAGCAAAAACTCTGGGAATAAACAAAAGGAGCAGACCCATGTGTGGAAGATACATGCTATCAGACCTGGAAAATCTTGTTTTTTCAGTGGAAACAACCAGAAATGCTGATGATGCTGGGGAGAATTTAAAGATAAGCTAACATTAACTCCCTGGATTCCTTTCTAGGTGGCTCATTAGGGCAGCTCATTAAACAGAGTGGCTGCCTGCCAGAGGACAGAGCCCTCAGCTACCTGGGCCAGGTGTTAGAGGGTCTGGAGTATCTTCATGCTCAAAACATTCTCCATGGAGATGTCAAAGGTAGGAAAGTGTTTGAAGTGCATTGTTCTTCCCTTTTTCTTAGAAGAGGCAAACTGCTTGGAGATTAAACTATGGGATTACTTACTAAAGTTATGGGATCTGCTTACTGGATTTTCAGATCTATGTTTGAAATTTAGAGTTTCCCTTGGTTCTAGACTGCTGGGAATATCGTATTTGTCACCTCTTCCTGTCACCCTGTGGGTGTGCCAGGCTGCTTGCCCAGGCTGCCCCACCACTGGGCTACAAGAATCTCCAGGGCAGGTAATTGGTAGTTTATAAGCAGAGATAATTACAGCTCTGTCCTTGCTTAAGACAGTGATACTCCACAGGAGAAATAAACCCTTTGGGCTTAAAAGGCTGTAGTTTTGTGTGCTTTTGACTATTTTTCCTATCTCCTAATCCAGAAGAGACTAATGGAACCCTTCTTGTTGGCAGCGGAGAACGTGCTGCTGTCGGACGATGGGAGCAGGGCCCTCCTGTGTGACTTTGGACACTCTGCTCACCTGCACCCAGACGGGCTGGGAAAGTGTTTGGTCACAGGTGAGGCTTTGCTGCTGCTCTTCTGAAGAATTGCCCTTCTGACTCATTCTTCCTCGTGAACATTTACATGTGGCTGATTTGCAAGGAACTGTGTTTTCCATGCTGAGCATTGCTCAGGGTGTCTCATTTATTGGTATTACTGTGAGGCATCCCACTGACAGCCAAAATGACCCTGAATTTGTCCCAGGCTAGAAGGGATTTTGTAAGATTATGTTAGCATGCTGCATGCAGTGTTTTGTCTCTGCAAGAAACCACACTGAAATTTTAAAATCCTACTCTAGTCATTTAACCTCACTAAATAGTGAGGAAGAGTCCTGACCTCTTCCTTAAAAAGGAAAGCAAAATTCCTTTTTTTTTGACAATTAAACTTTTACAATGCTTCTTCATGCAGCTGTTGAAAGAGAAGGGTATGTTTTCTAATATCAAGCTCATGTTTTGCCTCCCAGATTTGCTTGAAAGGGAAGTTTAATCCCTGTGTATAGGGGATTCTGTGTATAAGGGATGGGTCTGAAAGGGAACAGTTTCTAAGAGCACACAATGCTGCTTTTTGGATTAAGATGGAGCCCCTCCACTATGGAGAAAAGATGGGACAGCTGGGATTGTTCAGCCTGGAGAAGAGAAGGCTCAGAGGAGACCTTAGAACCCCTTTCCAGTGCCTAAAGGGCCTCCAAGAGAGCTGGAGAGGGGATAAGGGATGGAGGGACAGGACACAAGGAATGGCTTCCCACTGCCAGGGAGCAGGGAGAGACGGGATATTGGGAAGGTATTCCTAGCTGCGAGGCTGGGGAGCCCCTGGCCCAGGTTCCCAGAGAAGCTGTGGCTGTCCCTGGATCTCTGGAAGTGTCCAAGGCCAGGTTGGACGGGGCTTGGAGTACCCAGGGATAGTGGAAGGTGTCCCTGCCATGGCAGGGGGTGGCACTGGATGGGCTTTAAGGTCCCTTCCCACCCAAACCATTCCATTCTATGAAGGTGACATTCTCTCACTTTAGCTGATGAGAGGGATTCTGTCTTAGACCTCCCACCAGTGGCATAGGAGCAGTTCTCTTGCCTGCATGCAATGAGTTTTCTCCTGGATGGTTTTAGGGAACTACGTGCCTGGCACAGAGACCCACATGGCCCCGGAGGTGGTGATGGGGAAGCGCTGTGACTCCAAGGTGGATGTGTGGAGCAGCTGCTGTATGATGCTGCACATGCTCAACGGCTGCCACCCCTGGACCCAGTACTACAACCACCCCCTCTGCCTGAAGGTGAGTGACCCAGCCTCTCTGCAGTGCCAGGCAGGTGAGCTGCCAGAGCTTGTTATTGCTGGCCAGGGGCCACTCACCTCGGGGTGGATGGCTGGGAGCCAGCTGGGCATCTGACAGGATGCCAGCCTTGCTTTGGGAGCTGAGCATTCCCTTTGCCTGCTCTGCTTGGGCTGTTCTTCTGTACCCTGCTCGTGACTTGGGTGTGACTTTGAGCCATTCAGCTGTAGTAAAATTACTGTTCAGGTCTCACTTAATGATTTAATTTCAGTTGGAAATGCTCTCGGGGTGGGAAGAACCTTCCTGAAATCAAATGAAGCCTCTCTGCTCTAACCTCTTTCACTTCCTGTTTGTTACACAGATCGCTAAAGAGCCGCCTCCTCTGAGGGAAATTCCACCTTTCTGCAACCCTCTCACTGCTGAGATTATTAAACTGGGGCTGGAGAAGGAGCCTCTGCACAGGGCATCTGCATCAGAGCTCAAAACTAAGACCAGTGTGGCACTGGAGGAAGGTAGAAATGTCCTGATGTAACTGATGTAGCTGAACCTTCCCACTGGGAGAGTTGCTGATTCTGTTCCTTTGGAAAGCACCAGTCTGTTTTATTGTCCAGTATATCATTTTCACAGCATTGATGCATATTTTGGGCTGATGGCTTTTGCCTGCAGCTGAGTGTTTCTCACCCAAACAAATGATAACTTCCTGTATGCTGTCACGTGCTGTTTTTCCTTCTCAGCTGAAGGAGATGAGCTCTCTGTGGGTTTGTTCAGGTGCCGTGCCTGGGCTTTTGTCAGCTAAAGCATCTGCTGCACCTGGAGAGCCTGGTGTGCAGCACAACTGCAAGCAGAGGTTTATTGCATCCTTAGCTGTAACTCATACTTGTGGTTCAGTCTTGCCCCTGACACCATCACTAATTTATTTCAACTAAACCCTGCTGCTGAGTGGTTCTGTAATACAGCAAGACTTTGTGGAGATGATCTAGTTTTATCTTTTGAAGAAGCTGGGTGTTTTACAGCAAATACACTTCAAAAACTCTTACAGCAAAGGCAAATTTGAACCTCTTTTATTGCTTTATTTGATAATGTTTGTTATTTGATAATGCTTTTTGTTTTTGTAGTGGGAGGTGTGAGAAGCCCCTGGAAAGGTGAATACAGAGAGCCCAGACATTTATCTTTGAACAAAGAGAACAGTGCACAGATGTCCCTGTCCCCCACAGTGAGCCCAGTTTCTGAGACTGGTTCTGACCCAAAGCTGTCAGTCAAAGTTTCCTGTGCTAGCCCAGTCCTACCACCTCCATCTCTGGAGCAAACAGAGGAAGTTGAGGGAATCCACTGGAATGAGGACAAGGAGTTACCTGAGACCTGTGATGCCCCACCTCTCTCCTCAACTCCTCTGCCCCTGAAGAGCTGCAGCCACGTGGAAAGAGCCACAACCATTTCAGAACAAGAACTTCAGCAGCTGGAAATTGGTGAGTGCTGGGCTGGTGGAGGAATTCACCTTTTTTTTTTTTTTTTTGCTTGAGAGCAGGATAAAAATACAGCTGCTTTCTCTTGGCTTGTTGACAGTTATTTTTAGGTTTTCAGCTTGGATGTCATTTTGCTCATAGTTCCTTTCTTGTTACACAAATTGCTCAACCTTCCTTTAAACTACCAAAACTAATAGTTCTTAACCATTTAAATGTGCCACAAAGGGAGTGAACAGAATTTCCTTCCCTCTGAACAGAGGGGAGCTTTCTGAGAGGTGCAGGAACCTCTTAGAAAACAGGCTGTTTCAGACTTGTGCTTATTTGCACTGTGTAAACTGTCACAATTCCAATTTCATCTGGAATTTTAGGTTCAAACTTTTTTTTTAATAGAGGTAAGCCAGGATAATAATAAAGAGTTGGCAGATGTCAAGCAAAGCAGTATAGTTAAAATCATCCTGCAACTGTTTTGTTCTGGGCATTAGAAAACCTACAGCACCAGCCAAGGAATTTGGTTATTGACAGCAATCCAGAGTTTGAAAATCAGCAGTAAATTCAGTGTAGAAATCAGTGATTTGTCCAGTTCCATTGCCCCGCTATAACTCTACATTTCTCCTTTTTTTTCTCCCATATTTTCTAGTCTTTTTGAGTGAATAGAAAGCTTCAAGTTAGGAAGAAAGTGGTTTGAATTGTACCTGTGTCAGGAAACTGAGGAATGAGGAATTTTAGGGGTTGCTGATGGGCACCTTCTTTCTAAAATGACTTTGGGTCTCAGCAGCATTGTAAGAGCTGGTCATGTATGGGATATCTGGATATTATCAGGAATATTTGCAGTATTTGTAAGTACTTGTATCCAGATATGGGAGTACAAGCACCCAGATACTTGTGAGAGCTGAGTACATGAGTTTGACCTTTCCCTGATAATGTGGATGGATCTAGAGTGACATCTGACAGGAAACATAGTGGGAAAGAACTGGTAAATTTGGGGTGCTATTTTGCATGCTGTTGCACAATCCATCTCCTCCTGGCTCAGTTTCCCTGTCAGTGCTGGCTGTGGCCTCTGTGTGGCAGAGTTGTGTGTTGAGTTTTGCTGGCATCAGTATGAATGTTCATTAATACTGCTGAAGAAACTTTGGCTATTAATTGCAAAGCTGTGATTAGAGCAGGGAGACGTGGACGGAAACCCTGGAAATGTCTCCCTTCTCTTCCTTTTGCTGCAGAACTGTTTCTGAACAGTCTTTCCCAGCCTTACTCTCTGGAAGAACAAGAGCAAATGCTCTCGTGCCTCAGCATCGACAGCCCCTTTGTGTCAGATGCCAGTGAGAAGGTGAGTGGGGATGGATGGAGGGTGCCTGGCTGGCCCTCTCTGGAAAGCTGGAAGCTGCGACCAACGGGAATCTGGAGTTTCTCACCTTTGCTGCTGCTTTTTGACCCCCAGTTTGCTGGGGAGCACCTTGGGAAGAAAGCTTTGCTCATGCCCAGTAGGGTGTTGAGGGTTGTAACTGTGCTTTGGTTCCCTGTCCAGAGGCTCTCCTGTGCTGTATCCTCACTGGAAGCCTCGAGTGTGTGGATATGGAAAATCTCAGCAGCCTCCACCCTGTCTTTGCAGGAGAAGGGAGCTGGGGAAGCAGTGATGGAAGTGGGAGCTGCAGCAAGCAGCTCTGCAGGGTCCTCTTCCTGGCCATGGCCAGCAGCAGGAAGTTTAGGGAAAGACCAGGAGAACAGGACAGGAAAACAGAGACCCAAATCTTGGCTATTAATTCCCAGCCTCTGGATCTATTCTCCATGAACTTATTTTAACCCATTGATACCAATGAGTACATAGTCCTAGTTATTTAAATACCAATTTCAGTTAGATTGGTTTGCTCTCTCTGGTGTTGCTAAGGTAGGGAATACCAGTGAGGAGCACTGAACAAGCCTTGTTGGACCAGGGAAGGACAGAAGCCCTTCGATCACAGTTTTCAAAGACATTGAATCCAAAATTTGTGCATCCTGGCATCTGCAGGAGTCAGTTCTGATTAGGAGCAGCTTTGTGTCCTATTTTTGTCTCTCTTCTCAGTCCTCCAATGCTTTTTGAGGAGGACTGAGGTAGTTCTGCACAGCTCACCTGTTGACACACACAGTGTGCAGTGTGGGATCTGACTCTGCTTGGTTTTCCCCACTAATATCTACTCCATACCTTTGACTTGACTGGTTCAGACCACTGTGCTGATGTTGTCAGATTGGCTGGGACAATACAGACCCTTCCCAACCATGCAGCAGCACAGGTCTATAGTTGGTTTTGTAGAGTTAATTGTTTTTCCTGGATCTTTCTAATGTCAGTAAGTGACAAATATTTTAACTGATGCTTAATTATCCTGCCAATCAGTACAACCCCTCTTTTCTTATCCAACTTTTCAGCTCATTATTGGTTTAACTATTGAGACTATCTGATGTCTGCACACTATTGCTGTGCTGTCCATTCCCTCCCCCAGATAGCACATAAGTATTGACTAACTAAGGCCGTGCCTTAAATCCCTCTGCATTTCCACCTTTTTCCTCCTGACCTTATTTTAATGCTCGTCTCCTGCCAGCTCATTTTCTTTCAGAGCCTTAGACAAACTTGTGCTTACTCCTGCAGAACTCCATGAAGGCTTCTCACAGCTTGAGGGACACCATGAGCTCTGGGATCCATTCCTGGAACAGCCAGGCAGACGGGCAGAGCTGCAGCTGGAACAACCTGCTGAGCCGCAGCCGGCACACAGACACGCCCAGCTACTTCAACGGTGGGTCTGCATTTCCACACCTGGGATAAATGGCCAGGAATCATTTTCTCACTATCTAGAGGGGCTGGATAGGGAGTTTTTGAGCTCCTTTTGTCCTTCAGTCGCTGTGTCAGCACAGAGCCCTCTAAAAAGATGTGTTGTGAGGAGGCCCAAACTGCCCCAGTCACAGATGGGTGGAAGGCACTGTACAGTTAAATCCAGGGAAGTTCCTGACACACAGAGCCTGTGTGCCCTGTCTTGTGCAACTTCCATCTGCAAGGAATGTTTTATAACCACAAACATCTACCCAGAATTTTGAGGGCATATTGTGCAAATTAATACATCATTTCTGCTGCTTTCTAGCTAAATGCAGCTCTGCTCTGTGAGTCATTGCTGTCTGCAGAAAGCTCCATGCTCAGTAAAAGACCTACATAAATTAAATCCTTAATGACAAAAACGAGTTTTTCCCCATGTGTGTGCCTTGTCAGTCAGTTTTGCCGTACACTGTGAGGTCCTTGTGGCTCAGCAGAAGTTAAAGAATCTCTTGTGCATTCCAGGAGTGAAAATCCAGATCCAGTTGCTAAGTGGAGAGAATTTGCACATCAGGGATTTCCACAGGACAAAGGTGGGAGACATTGCCACAGGGATAAGCAGCCAGGTAAGACACAGACTGGAGTTCGGTGCATCATTTGAAGAGCAATTTCATCCCTACTGCAGCCTCATAACCCCTGAATGCCAGGGACACCCAGGAGTGGTTCAGAGATCCTTGGGACACCTTTAGAAGCAGAACCTCAGTGCTGCTGTTGGAGTGTGGTACCAGAGGATGTTTTCTGTATCACAGAATCATTAAGATTGGAAAAGACCTCCAAGATCAAGTCCAGCCTTTGACCAAATCCTACCAGGCCCACTAAACCATATTTCCAAGTGCCACATCTACTCATTTTTTGAACCTTTTCAGGGATGGTGATTCCCCCACTGCCCTAGGCAGCCTGTTCCAATACTTGTCTACTCTTGCAGTGAAGAAACTTTCCCTAATATCCAGCCTAAACCTAGTATCAAACCTGAATTGTAAGCCTGTGCCAATTGTCAGTAACCACAGGGATCTAAGAAAGCACCTGTGCTGCAGCTTAAAAAAATCCTTCTCCTCAATTTTAAACTTTCTCCCCTCTCTTTTTTAAAGAGTCACTATATGGCTTTTTCATCATGAACATCATGAACATGAGCATTAGCTCAGAGAAAGGAGCTGTTTTTGGCTGGGGTGCTTCCAACTTGTTCTGCTGGAGATGTTGGCACACTCCTGTGAACCTCACTGTGGGCTGCTTTGGCTGTTCCTGAAAGAAACTCTGGAGTGTCTGTGGGACTGTGACTCATCTGAGTATAAAATGGGATCGTCTCTAAAAGATACTGCACCAGTCCAGAACATGTTCCAGTGGTGTTGGTTCTCTCTGGGCTCTGTTCTTGTGCACATCACAAAACAAAATACCTGAAGAGGAGCTCATGTGACCAGACATGAGCAGCTCAGGACCCCCAGCCATGGCCCCCAGAGCTCAGGGAGGCACTGACAGCAGGGTGGGCACTACCCAGTACCATTCCAAGGTATTTCCTTACGAGAGGAGTTCAGGATGTTCCTGCCAAGCATGAGCCTCTCCCTGGGAGCTGTTCTTATGTTGGGAAGCTGGGTGTGATGGAGGGCTATGATGTTCTGGAGGAGCCTGGGGGTGCCACTCAGGTCTGTGTGCTCTGCTCCACAGATCCCTGTGCCCGCCTTCAGCCTGGTGACCAAGGAGGGGCAGCCCGTGCACTACGACATGGAGGTGCCCGACTCTGGCATCGAGCTGCAGTGCACCCTGGCCCCCGACTGCAGCGTCAGCTGGGCCTGGCGCGTCAAGCACGGCCAGCTGGAGAACAGGCCCTGAAGCCCTGCCTGCTTTGGAGGTTGCACCTTGTGCAAAGAAGGAATTGCAAAAGCTTCTGACCTCCCTTGCCATGGAGCACCAAGTGCAATGGCCGGTGTTTGTGCTGCAGCAGGATCACAGCTCCCTGCCCTCGGGCCTCACTTCCGTTGGCTGTTCTGGTCCACTTCCAAGACATGTCCTGAGCTTAGACATTCCCCAGGACAGTGGGAATTACTTGTTTTGGGTGTGTTAGAGCTTGAGAGTGGTAGGTGGAAATTCCTTGCTTTTCAGAGGAAGGAGGTTGTGCTTTTCAGGAGAGCAGGGGGATTGGGTGAGAACTCTTGCTCCTTGCTCTGAGTTGAGGTCAGTCGTTGCTGGGCTTGCCCAGAGGAAGAGCTTGGGTGCCCTCGGTGCAGCTGGGGTTGGTTGTGCCAAGGGGAGCTGGCTAACTTCCTTCCAGCTGGAGGAAAAACCATTTCTTTAGGCTCTGAGGAGCATCATCTCCACCTCAAGCCTTTTGCAAGGGGAGAATCGACAGCAGTCACTGGCTGGTTCTTGGTTTCACCTCCTACCCTTCCCCGCAGTCGCTTCCTTCTTGAATCAAAAAAGAACTTTGTTCCCAGAAAGAGTTTTGCTTGCAGCTCCCACCTGCAGGGCTCAGAGGAGCTGGTGCTCTCTCTGGTATCCTGGCAGGCAGGGCAGGAGGAGGGTATGGAATTCCTCGGTGGGAGGGTGGAGGGGTTGCTCCTCCATCCTCTTCCCACCTCTGATGTGGGACTTAAGGTGCACTGTCCCATCTATGGAGGGGAAAGGGACAGCAGCTCTGTCAGCTGTGACACGGCTGAATTTTGTTGCAGAGTTTATAAAAATCTCCCTCCCAGCTCCCAGTCCAGCCCAGTGCCCCAGTTCTGTGAGCTCAGCGTGGCCTCAGAGGCTTCCAACTGCTCCCCTCACTTCAGACTGGGTTCACTGAGTGGGATGGGTAGCTGGGCCCAGAATGCCTTAAGCTTTGAACTGGTTTTTTTTTTTTTTACTGATTTGTGAATGTTTGGAACATACTGAAACCTCACAGGTCAAGTTCAGGTGGGTGGATGTCGTTCACCCTTCTCCATCCCAGAACAGATCCCGAGAGAGGTGTGAGCTCTGAGTGTGCTTCTTCAGGGCTGCTCCGAGGTCTGGCCCACCTGGAAATCATAATCCCTCCCTGTGGCTGTGGCTCTCCCAGAGCTCTGTGACTGCCTCTGAGCAGGGGCTCTGCATCCAGCCTGGGCAGAGAAACAGCTCCCAAAAGCCAAGGTGGGCTCTGCCAGCTCCATGCTGGTCTGGGAGACACAACAGGTCAGCAATGCTGGCAGTCTTCCCAAGGGGAGTTCACTTAGAAAATAGCTGGGAAAAGCTGAGCTCTGGGCCTTCCTTTCTGAGGAGCAGTGCTCCTTAAACAATGGATGCTCTTTCCCTTTGTTCTCCCAGAACATGGGCTGCTTTTGCTCCACCAGACAGTGACATCCCTGATCAGAAAACTCAAGTTGTGATGTGATAAAATAGTGGAACTCACAAAGAAAAACGAAACATGTCACCACTCTGGATATAGTCTTTATAGCACTTTTTGTTCTAAAGCACTTAATACGTTGTCCAAAATAGGCACCTAATTATATCTGCAATGCCACATTCAGAGTCTTTTTAGTAAATAATTAGCACATTATGCACCTCTTCCAGGAGGGAGTGGGGAAAGGGGGACGTTGGCTCAATTTCTTTTTTCAGATGCCATAGACTATTAAGAGTTTAAGCTCTGGAACAGGAAGGATCAAAGTGCCTCTTCCAGGGCTCCCAGGAGCTCCCAAGCACACGTTCAGTGCATGCCTGGCTCCCTTCCTGGGTTTCCTCTGAGGGGGCAGGAGGAAAACTGTTTGTTGTTTCTGTGAGTCTGTGGTGATGTGTCAATCCCAAAGCACCATGGGTTCCATCCCAAAGGCTGCGCCTTGTGCCTCTGTCACCTGGGATCCAGGTCCATGTCTTGGCATTGGGATTGAGCCCTGGAGAAGCAGGGGGGGAGCTGCAGGACTGCCTGCAGGACTCCTGGGCTCTGCATCTGCAGCATTAACCTGAACTCAGGCCACCTGCACGAGGGCAGGAAACCCTTCCTGGCTCAGGATGTCCTTGCAGGGTCCATGGAGATGTCCATGTTCCCCAGTCCATGGAGATGTCCATGTTCTCCAGCACCCTCACAGCAGCATTAGCTAGGATCCACCCTCTTTGTTTTTTCGACAGCCTTCAGTCCTGTTTTGCTGCCACCACAAGTGCCCAGGTGAGGCTGCAGGTTGCCAGCCCACAAAGCTTGGCCGTGTCACTGCTCTCAGGGTGGGATGTGGTGTCACAGTCCCTGCCTGGGGACAGACGTCTCAGCAGCCCCACAAACCACTGGTGCCTTCCCAGTCCCTGAGCTGGGGTTCTCCTCTGGGACGATCTCCAGGCTGTGGTGCCACCCAGCCTGAGCTCTTGGCTCTCTCCTGCTGCCGGGGCAGTTTCCTCATCCCTTGCTTGTCGCTTTGCTGTGACAGGCACAAACTACCCGGCTTCCAGATGAAGGCAATACTGACAGCAGAGAGCCGGGGAAGATTGGCATTACCCTCGTTCAAATTTGGCTGGAACTGTCAGGTTTCATAACGAGTGTTTAGGACAGAACCCCAGCTGAGGGTGGGGAGGACAAGTAGGAGTGATAAACACAGATGGCTCCTGTTGTGCAGCTCCTTCCGGAAGTCTGGAAAAATCACTGTTGGTGAGGCAAAATGAGGCTGAGGATGTCTTTGGGATGGGGAGTGGGGGAAGGTGCAGGAACGAGGAGCTTGTATGGAACGAATGATACTTTATAAAACTGTGATTTCTTGAAGTTAACATTTTTGACCTGCATTTTCACAGGGAAAAAAAATAAAAAAAAAAGATTTGTTTTGTTGTCGTTGCTGGTGGTGTGATGTGTTGTCCCAGAGAACAAGATGGTGATGCTGAAGAAGACATTTTCCAGGAAGGAGCCTGGTCTGATTAAACTCTGCTATATATTAATTACCCCTGGGTTTGGGGGCTGCAGGAGAAGTCAGGGAGGAGGCTGACCAGCACTGCCCAGGCTCCCCAGGAAATGGTCCTGGCCCCAAGGCTGCCAGAGTTCCAGGAGCGTTTGGACTCCGCTCCCAGAGATGCACAGGGTGCAATTATTGGGGGGTCTGTGCAGGGGCAGGGGAGGGACTGGATGATCCTTGGGGGTCCTGTCCAGCTCAGGATATTCTAGGATTCTGTTATTTCTGGGGCTGAAGAGGCAGCACTAGCTTTGGTGGATCTAGGCCCAGGCGCTGCTGAATATCCTAGCCGAGTATCTCACTCCTCCCAAGCAGACAGTCCTTTGTTCTCCCTCTGTCCCATGTGGGGGATTTGCTGCACTGGGAGCTGCTCAGTCCTGCCTTGGGAGGTGCAGGGGCGAAGCACTGGGAGCTCTGGGGATCCCCCCACACCTCCCGGCGCTGCAGCCTCTCTGCTGCTGCTGCTGCTGCAGGAGCTGTTTGCTCAGAGCTGCATCCTTCCTGTAAACCAGCCCAGCAGGCTGGGGGGCTGTGGCTGGACTGGTGAGGGAGGACAGTTATCTTGAAACACATTTTTCGTGCTGTCATGCACCCACATGTCTGTGCTGTGAACAGACCTCAGATCCGTTGTCCTCAAAAAAATGGTGGGTGGTTTGTTGCTACAATTCCAGACTGCTTTAGCTTGGAAGGGACCCTAAAGATCATCTCATTCCATCCTCTCACCTCCCCCTATCCCAGGTTGCTCCAAGCTCCATCCAACCTGGCCTTGGACACTTCCAGGGCTGGGGCAGCCACAGCCACTCCCTCCATCTTTCCATACTCCCCTCATCTTCCCCGTTTCCTCCTTCCCTCTCTTCCTTCCTCCCTCCATCCTTCCCTCACTCCATCTTTCCTTCCTTTTCTCCCTCCCTCCGTGAAAGCATCGCCCCCCATGCAAACCCAGACAAGTCCTTTATCCTCGGAGACATTTTATTACCAGTTCTGCTTTAGATTAAACAGGCCTTCAGTATATAAAAATAATGTATACAAATGAGCAGTTAATGGTTTACATTTCTGGCTTAAAGGCATTTATAAGTTACACATTCATTTCCCATCCCTCCCCGGACACGGAGCCGGCGCTGAAGCAGCTTAAATACAGCAGGAAGCAGCGGCTGCTCTGGCTAAAGCTGGGACGAGTGAGAGGGGACAGGAGGAGGGACGGGAGGAGAGAGGCGCGTCCTGGCATCGGGACGAGCGGGGGCCGTTTAATGAAGTAACTGCACCGAGAGGTTTAATTGCGGCACTGCGGCTCGGGGGTTACTCAGCAGCAGCGGGGCAGGGGAGGGCGCGGCATTCGGGTCCAGTGCGGTACCGAGGGGCTCCTGCGGCTCTCGGGCCTCGCCTGCCTGGTGGCAGCAGGGACCCCGCAGCCTTTGCAATCGCGGTTGCTGCGGGGCTGGAGGCTGTCGGCATCCCCTGCGAGTCCCACCCCACAAAACGGGAAGCCCCCCCAGGGCTTGACAGTCCCGGTTTATCCCGGAGGCTCTAGTGCGGGTGGATGCTGGGGATGCAGGTGGGCGGAGGTGCCACCACCTCGCAGGGACCGGTCCCTGATGCTGATTGCCGCAGCTACGGAGTCTCCTCTGCGGCAAGGAACAGCCCAGCGCTCCTCGCCACAGCCTTGGGGACAGCCCGTGTGGGAGTGTTCCCACCCCTGCTGCTGCAGCAGAGAAATTTGAAGGAAGACTTAGAAAATCATGTAAAATAGCACCGCTGCCAGCCCCTGGGTCCGGGCAGTGCCCAGGGTGGGAGCTTTGCAGCAGCTCCTCGCTGGCTCTGCAGCGCAGGAGAACCCGGCTCTCGAGGGGCTCTGCGGAGCCAGGGGAGGCGGGGGAGGTGTGCAGGGAGCGCCGTGTCCCTCACCGACACCCCCCTCCCCTCCAGCAGCCGCGATCAAAGGCAGCAGCACGCTGAGGAGTGGGACACCGGTGTGCAGGGATGGCGTGCGAGGAGGGAGCAGCGCCGGGGTAGGGATGGGACAGCTCCTCTTTTCCTTCGAGGACAAGTTGGGGCCCTTTTTGCGCTTCCCTCTCCCTGTCTGTAGCCAAGAGGGCCCCCCAGACCTGCCAGTCTGGGGAGAGGAGCTCAGGGACATGGCCAAGCAAGCGCCAGGGGTGCCTGTGCCAGAGCCCAGGCAGGCAGGACGGAGCTGGCACGTTAAGCGGCTGGAGCAGCTCGGAGCGGGCACTGTCCCTCCACCCCGCCGAGCCCCGGGCTGAGGGACTGACATCCTGCGGTCCCATCTGCGGCGGGAGGATGGTCCTGGCCCGGTCCTGGAGCTGCAGGGACGGCGCCGGTCACAGAGCGATGTCCGGCGTCGCCTGCAGGCTCTGCCCCGCCGCCCGTTTCTTGGCGCTGCCGCGGGCCTTGTCCCCGCGCCGGTACGGGTTGTTCCGCAGATCTGCACCGGGGAAAGCGCAGGGGCTGCATGAGCTTCACTGCCCACCCGGGATGGCCGGGATCGCATCACCCATCACAGAAACATGGAATGGTTTGGGTTGGAGGGACTTTAAAGCCCACCCAGTGCCACCCCTTGCCATGGGCATGGACACCTTCCACTATCCCAGATTGCTCCAAGCCCCATCCAACTTGGCCTTGTTCAGTTCCAGGGATGGGGCAGCCACAGCTTTTCTGGGCAACCTTTGCCAGAGTTCACCACTACAGGAACGACTCTTTTTCGAACCTTCAACCTAAAACTCTCCTTTGTTAGTTTAAAACCCGTGCCCCGTGTCCTGTCTCTCTGCCCAGGAATTGTCCCTCTGGGTATGAGGACACTCGGGAGGAGCCAAGGGCCGCACGCAACGGCGGGAGGAGCAGCAGCTACGAACAACCAGCCCGTGGGACCCCGACCCTCGGCTCTCGGAGCCCAGCACCGCATCGGGAGCTGATCCCGGGTGCCCCCGGGGTTGGGGTTCAGCGTGGGGCAAACCCGGCCACACACCTGGAGAAAGCCCGGCAGGGAGGGGAGGAAGCCCGGCAGCCCCCGCCCACCTGCGCCGGCCCTGCTGCCCCACGTTACCTACAGAGGGCTCTCCTCGTTGAAGCTCACGTCGCAGAAGAGCCGGGACGAGCGTTTGCCCGTCCGGGCCGTGAAAGGGACAGTTCTGAGAGCTGAGCAGAGCGATCCACAGACAGCAAGGAGGAGCAGGAAGAGGAGAGAGGAGGAAGAAGCAGAAGGGGAGGAAGAGATATGAGACAGGGCAGCGAGCACTCGGCAGCTTTGCCATGTAGGATGGGAAGGTGCTGCAGGTAGGTTTGGTCCCCGTGATGGGGCTTGGTGACCCTCCAGCTCCTGTGACAGCCCCTGCAGCCCCCAGCACTGGGTCTGTGATGTGGGAACACCTGGCTGCTCACCTGAAATCATCTCTCACCTGAAATTATATCCTCGATGGCCCCATCTTTGCCTTCATAGATGAGTGGCTCCTTCACCATCTGCTTCTTCTTCAGCTCAGCAATCATGTCCATCTGCTGCCTCCTGGCCTTCTGGACAGGCAGCTGGGGAGGGGACAGGGCGCTTGAGTGGTGTGACCACACCCCAGAGGAGATGGGGTACCCTCACCTTCACCTCCCACCTCCCCAGGGGCTGTTTAGTCCTTCCCCACCAATCAGCCTGCTCAGGGTAGGGACCCCACCAGGACACAGATATGGGGACACCTTCACCTCAGGCTGCTGCTCGTTGCCAGGGGAACCAGATTCCGCCTCTCTGGCCGCTGCCTCTTGCTTCTTCCACAGCTCGATGTCCTGCTCTGCTTTCTTGGGAGAGGAGCAGGAATGGGGTGCTGAGCCAGGGCAGTACAGGACTGCAGCCGCCTTCCTTCCTCCCCTCACAGCCCCCAGCTCACCCCAACCCAGTTCCAACATCTCTGACCATCCCAAAGGCATTCCCGAGCCCCAGGGTCTCCCAGCCCCACAAGCCCCAGCCTTGCCGGTGACTTCTGAAGATTGCTCCGAAGTGGGGTCAAATGCCCCAAATCTCCTCCCAGGCCTCAGAAACAGAGAACCCCATGCCCCCTCCTACCTTGTAGGCTCTGATGAAGCGCATGAACATGGGGAAGAAGGTGGTGGGGGGACTGGTCTTGGGGTTCTCCCCGAAATACTCCACAGCTGACTCATAGGCTTCCTGTGGGCAGAGACACCCGATCCGGGGGCTGGGGCTCGGCAGCAGCGCCCATCCCCGGCCGCCTCCTTCAGCCCTTGCCACCTCCCCATCCTGCCCCGTATCCCTCCTGGCTGTCCCACTGGAGCCACATCCCAAGCAGGAGCCTCTCCCATGGGGCAGAGGTGTGAACAGAGGGCACTCCAGGGTGTTCCCATGCAGGGGACTGCCCCCATGACCCCGCCCCACTCCAGCACCAACCTTGGCGGTTTTGCTGTCAGCCTGCAGCTTCTCCATCACCTCTGAGTTGACCTTGAGGAAGTCCTTGAGCATGGGGCTGTCATCCTGTCTCATGAACTCCCTGCGGGTCAGCTCCATGCCCTGCTGCAGGCTCCGCACGTCCTGCAGGACGCTGTCCAGGGACACTGCGGGAGGTGAGCAGTGAGAGGTCAGGGCAGGCTCGGACTGCCAGGGGCTGCCTCGACCCCCAGCCCAGGGCCCATGGGCACTACCTGTGCCTGCCTTGTCAAGGAAGTGCAGCTCGCTGTGGAAGCCGGTGAGCTCCGGGTACTTCTCCATGATCACCCGCACCAGGTAATGCAGCAGCGTCTGCTTGCGGTCTGTTGACTTCATCTCCAGGAGCTGGGGCGGGGCAGAGTCAGCCCCGACCCACAACCACCACTCCCTCACCCTGCTCAGGGCCGGCTCTGGTGGCCCTTTATCCCTGTGGCTGGGGCAGCATCCCTCCATCCCCCAGCCAGGTCTACATCCCTCCATTCCCATGGTCGATTCCCATCTTTCTCCATCCCCATGAATGGGTGTGCATCACTCTGTCCCTGCAGCTGGTTCTTCATTCCTGCATTCCTACGTGCGACCTTCCTCCCTCTATCCTTGCATCTTGTTCCTATCTTCCTTCATCCCATCCTTCCTTCACCAAGGTCCCTGAATCCTTTAACCTCTCCATATCAGGTCTCCATCCTTCCAACCCCAATCCTGTGTATCTCCATCCCTTCGCCTCCTCCCCTTGCCTCTCCGATCCTATAGACACTCTCTTCATCCCTCCACCCTCACAGCTAAACCTCATGTCCCTCCATCCCTACTGCTGGTCCTTGTATCCCTCTATCCCCACAGCAGGTTCCTGCGTGCTTCCATGTCTGCAGCTGGTCCTTGTGTCCCTGTGTCCCCAGGGCTGGTTCCTGGCAGTGGCAGTGACCCCAGTCGCCCCCACCTCAGGCACCCCACGCCGACCATACCGCGTCGAGGCTCTGCACCCGGAAGCCGTAGGCAGCCCCACGCTTGCTGCTGTTCATGTAGTTCCCGAAGGCCAGGACGATCTGCAGGGACACCACAGCTTGGGGACACCACGGCTTGGGGACACGGGGCCAGGAGGGCACAGTGCCTACAGACACCCTGCCAGCACTCTGTGTGCGCCCATCGGGGCCACCTCACCTCGAGGATGTGGCGCAGTTTGCTGGAGGACTTGAGGGACATGGAGGCGGCGATGATGGCGTTGAGTTGCTGTGGGAGGGAGGGAAGGGTGTGAGTGTCGCCGCAGGAGCCGCCCCCGCGCAGCCCCCGCCCCGCCCGTCCCCAGCACACACCGGCATCAGCAGCTGGGCCGTGTCGCCAAAGCTGCCCAGGAAGATCATGACGTTCATGCGCTCGGCCAGGCGCGGGATCTTGCTGAAGCGGATCATGAACTGGTCCTCGTCCGAGAGCTCCTCTGGCGGCTGCTGGTCCCGCTCGAACTTCCCAATCAGGGTCCGCTCGTACTCGGTGGGCAGGAAGCGCAGCAGCAGCTCCAGGAAGTCGAGGCTCAGAGCTTGCTGGTCGTACCTGCAGCGCGGGGACACCCCTGGCACTGTCAGACCCTGCCACAGGTCCCGAAGCCCCCCTGTCACCCCCAGTTGGTTCCATCATCCCTCCACCACCACAGCTGGTTCCCTCCATCTCACTTTATCTGGTCCCCACGTCTCTCCATCTCTGTCCCCCTATCCCTCCATCCCCACAACTGATCTCTGCGTCTCTCCGTGTCTGTGTCT
Source organism: Picathartes gymnocephalus (assembly GCA_013390045.1). NCBI lineage: Eukaryota > Metazoa > Chordata > Aves > Passeriformes > Picathartidae > Picathartes > Picathartes gymnocephalus. Next base: position 470,141 of record WEKY01056891.1, on the reverse strand, counting down.
GTCCCCCACAGCCCTTCGTCTCATATCTCATTCCTGCATCTCTCCTCCACAGCTGGTCCCTCCACTCTCCATCTCTCCGTATCTGATCCCTCCATCCCTCCATCTCTCTGTATCTTGTCCCTGTATCCCCATAGTGATCCCTGCATCCCATCCCAACCCTTTGCTCCCGCTGGGCTGTGCCCGACCTTATCCCGAACTTTCCCCACTCCAGGGGGAACACTCACGTCTCGATGGCCGTGCAGATGTCCTGGACGCTGCGGCCACCCTTGCGCAGGGTGATGGCCAAGTTCTTGGCGCGGTTGGACTCCATGAGGGTCACCTTGCTGGGGGCCTTCTGCGTGGCCTTGGCCTTGAGGGCACTGATGTCCAAGGCAGGGCCTTGTGCCTTGGTCTTGAACTGCTCCTCAAAGTCACTCATGTCCAGCTCCTGCGGGGACACAGGGCTGTGGGCACAGCGGGGAGGTGGCACGGGACACCTGGGGTCAGGGCAGGGCCGGAGGACCAGGATAAGGTTGAGAGGAGTGAGGATCAAGATGAAGCAGGGGGATGAGGATGGAACAAGGGAACAAGTACAGGGCCAGGGAAGGGGACAGCGAGGGGTAAGGAGGGGGTGAGGGGACCAGAGGATGGAGATGAGGAAGAAGACAAGGACAGGATGTGAGGGTGAGGATGGAGCAAAGGGACAAGGACGGAGTGAGAAGAGAAGCACGCCTGGTCCCATGTCTCTCTCCATGGTGCTAAGGAGATTTCCCGACCTCCAGCTCCTCCTGCAGCCCCGTGACATCGCGGGTGGGTGCAGGGTGGGCACAAGGCAACCTCAGCATGGCCTGGGGTACTGACCCCCCGAGGCACCCTGTGCCCAGCCCCTTGTCCCTGCGTGCTCACCTGCAGCACCTTCTCGTCGTTGAGCTCGGTGAAGACGGTGCCATCGATCTGGCTCGGCTTCAGGGCCACCCAGTTGAAGACGGGCATGCGGAACTTGGTCTGGATCGGCTTCTTCACCTTCACTGCAGGGTCACAGGGAGGGGGGCTCCGTCACAGGGTGGGGGGATCCCAAATCCACTCCAGGGTGCCCCCAGACCCCTCCCAGGGAACATCCCCATCATCGCTGGGCCAAACTCACCTGAACCGTTGGCAGTGGGGGGGCCACCCGGCCCGGCTGGGGGCTCCCCACCGAGGGGGGGGGGTGGTGGAGGGGGGG
>WEKY01056891.1:457630-468778 GCA_013390045.1 Picathartes gymnocephalus | reverse complement strand
GGAAAGAAGAGGTGGGTGAGACGGTGACACAGCAGGGCACGGTGCCACCGCCACGCTCCCTCTGCCACCGCATCACCCCGAGTCCCCGGGCACATCTCCACAGCCCCGCCTCAGTGTCTGCGCCCAGAGACTCGCTGCCACTCCTCCTTTGTGCCAGGTGTCCCCGCCGGGAAGGGGACATCCCCGTGCACCCACGGTACCTGTGCAGGTGGCAGTGGTGTCGGTGGTGGCAGCGGCCTCTGCAGAAACCACCACGGGGGCTGCGGGGGTTTCTATGACAACGGGGACAATTTCGATGGCGACGTCTCCGTCGGGCCCACGCAGGATCTGTACCAGCCCCTTCTCCTCGAGCTCCGCCAGCCGCCGCTCCAGCGCCAGCCGGTAGCACTCCTGGGGCTGCGGGGATGGCGGGCTGGGCGGCCGCGGGGGGCTCAGCTGCTCCTGGAGAGGTGACAACCCCCGGCAGGTCACCAGTGTCCCACTGCACCCCTCCGAGGCTGGTCCCTCAGCCCCAGCCTTCCCTCAGCACTGCAGCACCCCCGGCTCACCCGCAGCGCCTCCAGCTCCCGCCGCGCCTGGCTCAGCTGCTTCTCCAGCTCCGCTATCTTGGCCATGGAGTCGTTCTCCGCATCCTGCAGCTTCTCCGTCAACTGTGGGGGACGAGGCGCCGCCGCTCAGCCCCGTCCTCATCCCTCCCTCGGGGCTTGCGTCAGCGGCTCTGCCCACGCGCCCACAGCCCACCTGGCTGACGTGCTCCTGCAGCTCCTCCATGTGCTCCAGCACTGCCGTCTTGGTCTCCGAGTCCTCCAGCATGGCCCCCACGTCGAAGACGTTGTCCAGGTAGGCTTGGATCTGCACCTGCAGCTTGTCGCTCTCAGTGAGGCGCAGAGTCTGCCGAGGGACAGCCGGTGTCAGCATCAGCGCTGGTGGCACCCCAGGCAGCCCTGCCCTCAGGATCACCCACCTCCAGGTACTGGTCCAGGCCCAGGTGGGTGAACTCGTACTGCAGGAACACGCGGAAGTTCATGTTCTCCACCGAGTGCACCACGATGTTGATGAACTGCATGCAGGCCACCTGCAGGGACACGGCTCAGCACGGTCACAGGCACAGCGCAGGGGCAGGGTGGCCCTTGGGGACACTGTCCTGGGGGCTGCATGGGAGGTTGGTGGCCCTAGGGGACATGGTACCCCTGGGGAGTGCATGGTGGTTTACACAGTCCTGGAGACATGGTGGCCTGGGGACAGTTTGGTGGCTTAGAAGCCCTTGGGGACAGAAGAAGAGCCTGGCAGTCCTTGGGACATGCCACCCCCAGGACAGCATGGTGGCTCAGCAGCCCTTGAGGACATGGTGGCCTCAGGAGAGTTTGGTGGCTCAGCATGCCTCGGAACATGATGCCATGGGGACAGTGTGGTGGCTTAGGAGCTCTTGGGGCATAATGGCCTGGGGACAGTGCAGCAGCCTTGGTGACATGGCATCCCGGGGACAACAGAGCACGGCTCCCTGCAGCTACTCACCATGAAGTCAATGTTGGTGTCCTCGTTTCGGAAATACTCCATCAGCTTCTCGAAGCGGTTCTTCTCCCCACAGACCTGGGAGGGGGAGCAGGGGGCTGAAGGCCAGGGAGGACATGGCCAGGGGACACCCAGGAGGGTGGCAGGACAGGAGGTACCCGTTGGTGACACCATCCCAACCCTGACCAGTGCTGTCAGGCACCCAGCCCAGCTAGGACACGGCCCTGGGGACACATGGTGGCATGGGACATCAAGCCCAGTGACAGGAGCATCCCTGAGCGAGCCAAAGATGGGCGTTTTGAGGGTGCTGCAGGGCTCTGTCACACACAGGGAAACTGAGGCACAAACCCAGCGGGAGCACAGATGTTCCTGTAGGGACTGGGTGTCCCTGCTGGGTACTCACCTCCTTGAAGTTGTCAAAGGCAGCCAGGATGATGTCATGGCCGCCTCGGACCAGGCAGACGGCAGCCAGCAGCTCCAGCACCAGAGCCTTGGTCCTGCAGAGACGCGCGGTGTGAGGGGTCGGGGCCGTGGGGAGACAAGGGACGCCAGGGGACAGGGCAGCTCCTACCTGGCATTCTTGTTGTTGAGGCTCAGGGTGATCTCGTTGACACAGGCTGGGTGGTTCATCACCAGGCTGAAGCCAGACTTGGGGGCAGGGAAAGGAGCATTAATGGGATCACGCGTCCCCCTGGAGACACTCCAGGACCTTGGGACACCCCCATGCCACATCCCCACCAGGCAGGAGGCTGAGTGAGGACATCTCAGAGCCCGGGGATGCAGAACCGCTCCCACCCCGAAGCTGCCGTCGCAGGCACGGGGGATCCCAGGGGAGCCCCAGGCAGATCCCCGCAGATGCCGCCCATTCCCACCTGATAGTTCATGATGGCGCGGAGGCACATGATGCAGACATGGACATCGTCCTTCTGGCTGACGAGCCGCGAGTTGCGCAGCGTCTTCCTGCTGTGCGAGGGGTTCAGCCTGGGCGGGGAGAGCGCGGCTGAGCGGGGCCCGGGGCGGCCGCGGGCGCAGCGCAAAGCGGGGAGGGGACAGCGCAAGGGGGGTGGCAGCGGGGGCGGGGGGACACCGGAGCACCTGGGCGGCTGCACTCCAGCGGAGAAACCCCCGTGTCCGTTCCCATCTAGAAGCCCTTGGGCTGGGGTGGTGATGTGGGGTGGGATGGGTTTGGGGAGCCCCTCGTGCACACGGGTGGTCTCGGAGGCTCACCGGGGCGGGCAGGAGCTGCCGGGTGACCTGGGGGCACGGTCCCCATTGCTGCCCGGGGCACCGCAGGGAGCGCTGGGGTGGACGTGGCGGAGGAGGGTATGGATGTGCTGGTTCGAGAGGCAGCAACTGGAGGCGCGTTAGAGCCTGCAGGACAGGAGGGAGAAACGGGGCTCCCGCGCCGCCCCGGGGACACCCGGGCTCGGGGACAAGGGATGGGACCCGCTGCAGGTGCCATGTCCCTTCTGACCTGTCCCTGGGGCTGGGAGGGACACCCTGGCTCCTCCAGAGCTGCTGGCAGGCGGCGAGGGACCCCCGCGATCCCCGGGGTGCCACGTTACAGCTCCCGGGGTGATAGCGCTGGGCTGTCCCTGGAACCCCTCCGCCCACCGGGGATGCCCCGCAGGCCCTGTCCCCAATACCGGTGACCAGCAGCGGGGTCCCGTGCGGTGTCCCCGTCCCGCCAGTGCCCCGTCACCTACCGTCAGCGCGTCCCCGGCAGCGTGCAAGAGAAGAGCGGGGTTAGACGGGGCTGCGGGCGAGCGGCACCAAGCGAGAGCCACCAGCCACCAGGACCGGCTTGAGGGGATACAGGCCCGTCCCTCCGCCTCGGGTTTAAACCAGGGGGCTGCGATTTGCTTCCCCAAAACCTCCAGCACCTCCAACTTTTGTATATTCCCGGGGTTTAAGTAGAGCACCCCAGGACGGCCGCAGTGCCAGGGCGGGGGCACAGATCCAGCCCAGCCCCAGGCAGCGCTGAGCCCCTGGGGGGGGCACACAGGGGATGTGGCTTTGTCCCCACCCCCAAATCAGCAATGGGCACCCATTTTTAGGACCGGGCCTGCGTCTCCCTGCCAAGCCCCTCTCCAAGCGCGGCGCGGCCGGGGGAGCAGCGAGGCGAGAGCGGGGGACACGGCACAGGGACAGGGGAACAGCTGGGGACCCCACGTTACCTTACAGTGAGGGGCCGCGTTTTGGAGGAGCCCTGGGTGGGAGACGAAGAGGTGCTTTTGTTCAGGTCCTCCAGCGAGCGCTCCTTGCCCTTGTCAGAGCCAGGGCTGTTCTCTGCGCTCTCCATGTCATACCTGGTGGCCCGTGGGGACATGGGGACGGGTGAGACGTGGCACCCCAATACGGGCAGATGCCCCTCAGGGATGCTGGGGATGTTCTGCTCAGCCCCAGCCGTGGAGCATCGCCCTGATGACAAGGGAGGGCACTCCCAGGGACTCCCCCCGCCCCGATGAGCCCCAGGGGAGGCTGATCCCAGACTTGGGGGCGGGGCACCCGGTGGGACCTACGCGACGGAGCACTGGGCAAAGGCGAGGTACTCCAGCAGCACGTCCAGCCCCTTGTTCTCCTCGTTGAGGAACTCCTGGACCCAGCTGGAGGGTGCAGACAGTTAGTGGGCTCTGCCAACCCCCACATCTTCTCTCCCCCTGCCCCCAGACCCAGGTCAGAGGTCCCCAGAAAGGGTGGAACACGCTGGGGACATGAGGTGGCACCATGAGCTGGCATTTCTCTGAGGCCAGGTGAGTGCCATGGTGAACCCGATATATGGGGGACACAGCCCAAGGGCTCTTCTGTCACCACTGCCACCACTGCCACTGCTGCCACCACTGGCACAACAGGACAGCCTGGTCCTGGGCACCGCGGGCACCCACCACCCCACAAGAGGTCAGGACAGTCAGGGTGGGGGCAGGGTCCCTCCGGGCACACAGGGGGTACCAGAGAGCCAAAATGGGGTTCAGACCCCGCAGCACCCCCAGCTGCCTTGACACCCTCAGCCTCCCATCAGAGCTCCCCCAGGAGGCAGGATGAGGCCACAGCCTCCACATCCTGCTGTCACCCTCCAGCTGGAGCCAGCAGCATGGCCATCCCCATCCCAGAGACAGTGGCAGTGGCTGGGTGACAACGCCACCCCCACCCTTACCCGATGTAGTTGGTCCTCAGGGAAATCTCCAGCTCCCGGAGCACCTGTGTTGACTCCTGCACTCGCCTCTTGAACTATGGGACGGGGACAGCCATTGGCACCGTCCCTCTGCCCAACCTGGGATGGGGACCAGGGGACCAGGGTGCAATGGGGACCCCTCACCTTCCTGCTGACACCACCCGTGTCCAAGTAGCTCTTCAGCTTCTGGATGTAGGCAGACGGAGGGTTCTTCACCTGGAAACGCTCCTACGAGCCCCAGAGAGAGGCTGAAACCGGGCCACCTGCTGTGGCACAGGGACCTGCCACTGTCCCCCCTGCAGCCACAGTGTCCCCACCCCAACTGCATCAATGGGGTTAATAAGGTGCTGTGTCAGTAATGAGATGGATGTCAGTGCTTGGTACAGCCAGATTGATGCCCAAACCATGCCATGAGTGGCACTTGGGGACAGGGACAGCACTGGGGACACTGAGCTTGGACCTCACCTGGTCACAGATCAGCTCCCACTTCTTCTCATTGTCATACTGGTTGAGCAGCTTCATCTTGTCCGGGGGCAGGTTCATGGAATTCTGTGGGTGAAGGGCGTCAGCACTGGGGGTCACCCCAAAAACACCCCTGGGGTGACCCTTGTCACCCAGCACTGGGTGTCCTTGCTCAGCAGTGGGAGATGGGGACACCAGTGGGACATGGGGATACCCACGGGAGGATGGGGATGTTGGTAGAAAGATGGGGACACCAGTGGGAGAATGGGGACACTGGTGGGACATGAAGATTCCAGTGAGAAGATGGGGACACTATTGGGACAATGGGGACAGTGGTGGGAGGATGGGACTGTGGTGGAAAATGAGAACAGGCATTCTCAGGATGGGGACACTGGTGGGATGATGGGAATAGCGGTTGGGAACACCACTATTCCCAGGATATGAGTATCCCATGGACCCATCAGCAATGTCCCCACCTGAGGGTCCCCAAGGGAAGGGCAGGGGGTGATAGTGGGGGACAGGAGGAAGAACTGGATACATCCATCAGTCCATGTCATGAGTGCACCATGTGCCCGGCCTCAGTCCCGGCACGCCCACACAGGGTGAGGGATGGGGACACAGCTGAGGGACCCAGGAGCTGGGACCATGCCCGAGGGGTCACCCCCGAGTCCCCCCCACCACAGGTGCATGAGGAGCCCATCTGGGGAAATCAGTGTTTATTGCGAGACGATGATGTCAGGGCCTGGCCTGTCCCCGTGTCCCTCCGTGCCACCGTTGCACAACCCCAGCCCCCACGGCCACCGCAGGACGTGACGTGGTTTCCGCTCTCGGCACCGGCGCTGCCGAAACCGCTCCCGCCACGAGCGGGATGCAGCTCCTGCCTCTGGGCTTCTCTGCTGGGGGACACCCCATGGGGTGACCTTCATGGGACACCCACCATGGCCTGGGCCAGGCTGCAGCTCAGCTCGGCTCACAGCTGATTTATTTTGCTAAAAGACCCAATTTTTGGTGTTCCAGCTCACCTGGAGAGCACCTGCAGGCTGGCACGATGGCATGTGGAGCAATGCACAGCCCCAAGTCACCCCTAAATCCCAGTCTTGGGGTTCCCTGATGAGGAGGATGGGGATGTGGGGTGCTTGCTGTGCTGGAACAACCACATCCTTGGAGGAAGGCATCTCCCAGGGCTTTGGCTGCCCACAGAAGGGCAGGTTCAAGGGGAGAGGTGCCACTGTGGTGGGCAGGAACAGAAACCTCTCCACCACCTCCAGGGTGGACCTGTCAAGCTGCTTTCACAAGAAGCCAAAACCAGGAGCTGTGGGTGGGGAGGAGCTGGGTTCGGCTGGGGCCGGCTGGCACAGAGAGCTGGGCAGGGGGTACAGTCAGGCTGCAGGGTCAGAAATGGCCTCATTGTGAAGCCACTGGAGCTGCTGGGTGGGTTCTGGGATGGGCGAGGTGACAGCAGCACCTGGCTGTCCCCACTGGGGACGTTGTCCTTGGGATGGATGAGGGTCAGACCAAGGGACAGCACTGTGCCAAGAGGGACCACGCACCCAACACCCCACCCAGAGCTCTGTCACACCCGTGGCACCCTCCGTGGGACACTGCTGGGTGGCCTCAGCACAGGGGATAGTGGCACCTGCCACATGGACCAACTTAAAGCCATCACATGTGGGATGTGGGACAAAGCAGGACCTTGCCCTGAGGTGGGACAGGACCCAGCCTGAGGGTGGGGCAGGGGGTGCTGGGCTGTCCCTGTGGAGGTGGCGGTGCCCCGAGCCCCGCGGTCCCTCCCTTGCGGGCAGGATGTGGCACAGGTCGGGTACAAACTGGGTGGTGGCTGCGTCCCGGGTGGGCTTGTGGTGCCGGGGAGGAAGCGGCTCCGCTGAGGAGTCTCAGCCGGCAGCACAAAGAAACTGGTTCTCATTTCCTGCCGGGGAGCGGGGACCGGCGGTGTGGGAGGTGGGGCACGGTGGGAGGTGTGGAGCAGGGTGGGTAACGTGGGGTTGGGCAGATGAGCTGGTGCAGGCCAGCAGCCAAGCACCCCAGAGGTGTCAGAAAAAGGACTTGGTCCTCCTCCTCTTCCTCCTTTGGGGACAAGGATGGAGGAGCCCCCGAGACTTGCCCCCAGCAGGCACATCCCACCTGCCGTCATCGAGCACCCGCCCCCTCATCCCACCCCTGCCCAGGGCTTCCCAGCGGCCTCACAGCCCACCACGGCACTGAGGGGGTGCCACAAAATGCCCCCCAACAACCCTGCTGTGACACAAAGTGCCTGAGAGCCTGCGGTGCCATCCCAGCCATGCCCAGCACCAGGGTGAGGCTGGCTGGCACCTAGCACCAGCTGTGGGGTGAGCCAGGCTCTGCCCCATACTGAAACCAAGGCCAGGGGAGGTGAAGCAGCACCGATATCATTTTCCGGTACAAAACATCCTTTTCCTACCACGGCTGGCAGGGACGGAGCTATTTTGGGGGTCAGACACCTCTTTTCGTGCCACACGTGAGCGGGCAGTGCCGAGCGGAGCTGGGCTGAGCCGAGCTCTGCACCAAACCCGGCACAGAATGTTCCGGCATCCTCCGGGGAAGTGTTTGTGCTGCAAACCCCGCCAGGCTGAGTGTGAACCGGGCTGAACCCTGGCAGCGCCGTTTCTGGGGCATGGGGGATGAGCATCCACAGAGAGGGATGGAAAGCCTTGGCAGCACGTGGGACGGGACAACATCCCAGTCCAGACGCCAGGGAAGGGGACAGGGCAGGGAGCTGCCCCAGATGGCAGCGTAGGGGCTCCCTCCAGCTGCAGGAAGGACCAACATCTCCAGGTGCCCAGGTGGCTGAGGGACCGTGCCACTCCTGGGACGCTCCGTCCCTCATGGCCACAGAGCACCCCTGAGGTGGTTTGGGACATGCCCAGTCCTGCAGTGCCCGCTGTGGTGTCCCCTCCAGTGCCCCTGACTGCCACTGGACTTGTCCTCCTGCCTCTCATCAGGGCTCAGTGCAAAGCACAGGACCAGGCCCACTCAGGGATCCCTGACCTCCCTCATGCAGCAAACTGGGCTGGGGGACAGTCCCGAGACCAGTTCATCCCATCAGGGAGTCCCCCTGCACCCAGGCAGGCCCCAAAGCCCCCAGTGTCAGGCAGGGATGGCCGGTGGGGGAGCAGACGTGTCCCCAGGATGGCCGGGGGGGTGGCGGGAGCGGGCTGGGGTGGGCGGCCGCTGCTGCCTGCGGCTCCAGCTCTATTTTAAGAACAAGCAGAAGCTGCTGTAGCTCCAAGTGGGGACAGGCACCTGATCCTGTCACTGTGCCCTTATCCCTGTTGGATGCCTGCCTGCCCACCCTGCACTGGGATGCAGTGGTTCCCTCGCTCTGGGATCCTGGTTCCCTCGGGGGCTGGATCCAGCAGCACACGGGGGGCTCCTGCAGCAGGACTCTCTCCAGGCCCTGATCGAGCAGCTCTCGGCCCACAGACCACTTCCCTCCCCACCCAGGACACACGTCCCCCGTGGGGACACCCTACTGCAGCCCCGCACCCCCCAGCCAGCCTTGGCCACCGTGCTGGAGCCGGGCTGGGGATGGATCCAGCAGGAAGCTGAGGACCGGTTTTGTTTCCTGGTTGAGCCAAGGCTGACACTGTGGCCAGCGCTCGCTGGTGACCTGTCCTGCTGCTGAGGCCAACACCACATCTGCAGATGGGGCCAACACCACATCTGCAAACATCTGCAGCAGTGACGTTGGCCTTGCACTCTCCCCCACGTCCTGGGAGAAGAGGCAGCAAAGCCCACACCAGGAGAAGCTCCTGGCTGGGGCAGCCCCCATTCCAGTCAGCCACTGTTTGATTCTGACTCCAGCACACCTCAACTCACAATTCCACTTATATATTCCCAATTAATGCCTCCTGACATGCAAAGGGGGGAAATCCCAACTGCTCCGAGCAGGAGTATCCGAGGATCCCTATCCCAGCAGCAAAGATGCTCTTCCTCTGCTCCATCCCAAAAATCCACCTTGTCATATCCCAAACCACTTGGCACGGGAAAACCCTCCCTTCAGTCTGCCAAAGCGGCATCTGCCACAGTGCCCCAGCTGGGAAGGAGCCAATTTTGGAGAATAAAGTTTTGGGAAACTAAATCCCCATTTCTTGGCGTGGAATGGGTGTATCCATCCCCTTCCTGGCACCAATTTGGGTTCCCTAGGCTCCACCTTGGGCTTTTCTGCCAAGGTTTTGTGCCACCAGCACCCCCAGTTTGGGATGTCCAGCCCAAACCTGATTTGCACTGAGCTCTCATGGCATCACTGTAGCCATGGCAATGTGTGAGGTCTGGATCGTGTCCCACCAGGAGATCCCCAGCTCATCAGCACCTGCTCCACCACTGAGCTCCCAGCTCAGGAGGCAGTAAAGTTGAAGCCAGAGTCAGGGAACGTGTTTGTGGTGGGTGAGGGCAGAGGGCCCCCCGTCCCCATCCCCCCGGGGTTCCGCTGCCCCCACAGCCATGAGAATGGGGAAGGGACTGCGAAAGGAGGAAGCGGGATTGGGACAGCCACTTTCACAAGACACCCGCTTCCCGTCGGGGCATGTCCAGCCCCCTTCTCCTGGAAAAGGGCTTTCCCTCGGGATGAAGGCAGAGAAGGTGGTGCTGAGGGCCTGGAGCAGCGTTTTCTCCTTTTCTGACCGTTTTTTGGCTTAGGATTTCCAACCTGCTGGACCCAGCCCGGTTGACAGTGCCGCTTCCTGGGGCCTTGCAGCGGAAACACCCCAAGGTCTCTTCCTGCCACCGCTGCTGTGACACCCGGAGCCATCACAGGCACCACGACCCCACCCAGCCACCTGCCACCACGGGTGTCCCACGGCAAACCCCCTCCCTGGGATTTCGGGGGTCCCGCCAGGCAGAGCCCCTCACTATCATCCCCCTGCAAATGCGGTGGCTCCAGCTGCGATGCTCATCCCAAAAAAAATCCCATAAACTCCACGAGATAAACAAGCTCCTGAGTAATTTGTGCTCAGGGCTGGGAAGGGGGACCCCACCGAGCAGATCCCGGGGTTCCGGCATCGTGGAAGCTGCGCCCGCGGCTGCTCCCGGCACGGGATCGGCAAAACGGCTCCTTCTCCCGCCCGGGGCTCAGGGGATTAAAGCAGCAATTTTTTTTTTCTCGGAGCATTTTTGGGGAGGGCTTGGGTTGAGGCTGGAGCGGGTGGCGCGGTGGCGGGACCCGGCCCTCCTGGCGCGAAGGTCACGGCCGGCCCACCCCGCTCAAGGACGGAGGGAGCGAGCGGGAGCCGTTCTCCCGCATTTCCGAGTGTCTCCAGGAGCTGCCATCCATCCGTGGGAATGCGGCTCCGGCATCGCCCGCTGCCCACCCCGCGGGAGGCCAGGAACGGTGCCGAGGGGCTTCCCCGGCTCCGGGGAGGAGGAGGAGAAAGAGGAGGTGAGCGAAGCATCGCCATCCGCAGCACCCGGCTGCCTGCGGCGCGCTCCGGCCCTGCCGCCGATCCCGCCATGGCGGAGCCTGCCCGGGGACCGGGACTCGGGGTCACCCCAAGAATTTGGGGGTTGGATCCCCCCAAGGTGAGAGCGGTGAGGGGAGGGGAGAGGCTGGGGGTCATCCCGGGGCAGGGCTGGGCGTCCCCGGGGAAACGAGGTGGGAGCGGGGCAGTCATCATTATTAATAAGAATATCAACTAAAAAATAAATCAAATAATTAATAGAACTATGAAACAGTAACAATACGATCATTATAATGATGATAATGGTGGTAACGCCGCTAACGATGCCGATGCCGGTAGGGATGCTGAGAGACCCTCCCGGCGGGTCCGGACCCCCGCAGCGGTTCCCCCCGCCCTCCCCGGACCCGCTCCCGGCCGGACTCCCCTGTCTGACCCGGCCGCCCCCGGAACCGCCCGTTCCCGCTTACCAGGACGCGGCCGAAGCGCTCCTCCAGCTCGGCGGCCCCGGGCATGGGCTGCCGGGGGGGCGCCGGGGCGGCGGCGGCGGGGGGCGGCCCGGGCTGCGGG